>NTHP01000921.1:15347-29994 GCA_003416845.1 Oplegnathus fasciatus | reverse complement strand
GGCACAGGAACCAAACCCATCTCCATCCCCCTCATCAGTATATAGTCACCAGTTGCTGTCTCAGATGAAAAAGGCAACGCAGAGTCCAAAACAAAAGATTGCTTCGCGCCTGTATCTCGAAGCAACTTGATCGGAACACGGTTGTCACTACCGACCAACGACACCACAGCATCAGCAATGAATGGCTCAAAACCAGAATCCTCATCCGGGTGCACACAAGCAGGTGTCTTACCTGACAGCACACTCAAGCTGACAGAGCTCAAACAAACTGGTACCTCATCTGACCCTTCGTCCGAGTCAATCCGGTCCTCACAAACAGACACTTTATTTGACCCTTTACCTGAGCCTAGACAAGGGGCCATACAAGCGTGCTCCTCAGACACCACAGAACAAAGCATAGCAGGTGCCTGCAAAGGCAAACCGGACTTAGCCTTTGGCTTCAACATTGGACACTGGTCTTTCCAATGACCCTCACCGTGACAATAGTTGCACACCCCTGTACTTACACACCGCCCCGTCCAAGCAGGCTTACGTGAGAAGCCAGGTTTCATGGCCTTTGCACCACTACGGGAGATGTCAGCACCTTTGCCATCTGCTCCAGAGCGGGCCTCCACAAAACTGGCTTTGTGCGTTAACACAAAATCATCTGCCAACTCCGCTGCTTTCAACGCAGTGGAGGGCTTCTGCTCATTCAAATATGTGGCAATACGTGGTGGAATGACATTTTTAAACTGCTCCAATAGGATCAGCTCACTAAGATCAGCAAAAGAATCCACTTTTGCAGCGGAGCACCAACGTTGAAAATGAGTAGTCAAATCCCGAAGAAATTCCACATTGGTCTGCTTATCACTCTTCACCCGCCTTCTAAACTTTTGGCGATAAGCTTCGGGAACTAACTCATACGACTTCAACACAGCTGTCTTCACTGCCTCATAATCTAACTCATCCTCACCACACACAGCTGAGTACGCTTCCTGAGCCCTTCCAGTGAGGACACACTGAAGCATGAGCACCCTGTCAGAGTCCGGCCAACATTTAGCATCCGCAACACGCTCAAAAAGCATAAAAAAACCATCAGGATCACGCTCATTAAACTTAAGGACCAAACGCAAGTTAGCTCCAACATCAAAACTACCTGGGGCAGCCCCCACAGGGGCACCCTGCTCCACACCAGAGCCCCCCAGAACAAACTTGCCCTCTCTGATTAACTGCAACCGGTCCTGTTCCAACTTTAACTTCATCCTTTCAGTGTCCTGCCACAGTGTCTCCAACTCCAACTTCTCTTCTCTCTCCATAAGCCTGCGCATCTTCTCTTGCTCAACCTGTAAACTGTGTTGCAAAGCTAACAGCTCCTTTTGNAAGCACAGGGCGGCAGATCTGTAAAAGTCCGTGTTTGTTCTGTTGAGCAGCAGCAGTTCGTCCATCTTGTTGGCCAGAGAGCGGACATTCGCCAGGTGTATGGACGGGAGCGCAGTCCGTAGTCCCCGCTGCCTCAGTTTAACGAGCGCTCCTGCTCGTTTCCCCCGTCGGCGTCTCCGGCAGATCCCGTAGAGAGCTGCCGCTGCTCCGACTGAAAGCTCGGAAAAACTTTCCGGTTCGATGAAAACCGGAGAAAAAGTTTGACCAGCGGATAGTCCGATGTTTAAGAGTTCCTCTCTGGTGAAAGTGACCAAAGAGGGAGAGCAGAAAACTAAACAAATGAACAAAAACACAAAAAGTACATAGACATTCTTCTATGGCACATCCGTCAAGAAGTGGGACATGGTGGCCATAACCACATGTTATCAAAACTGCGGGAAAGGTACTGGATCACTGGCACTAGTACAGCCATACGGAGAATTCTATCCAGGTGTGTCATCTGTCGAAGACTGAATGCTCAGCCAGTGTCCCAGCAGATGGTAGACTTACCTTCTGAAAGACTTACTCCAGATGAACCGCCGTTTACCCGTGTCGGATTCGACTATTTTGGACTGTTTGAAGTGAAGAGCAGAAGCAGTGTAGTGAAGAGGTATGGTGTCATTTTTACCTGCCTGGCTATACGAGCAATCCACATTTAGGTGGCACCTTCACTGGATACAGACTCGTTCATAAATGCACTCAGGCGCTTTATAGTGAGACATGGTCAAGTTCTGGAACTGCGCTCTGATAATGGGACTAATTCATAGGAGCAGAGCGCAAGTTGAAAGCAGCCACTGAGCAGTGGAATCAGTCACAGATTAATGATGTACTTCTTCAGAAAGGAATTAAATGGACTTTTAACCCCCCAGCTGGCTCACACCATGGAGGAGCTTGGGAGAGGTTAATAAGATCAGTGCGGAAAGTCCTCAACTCCACTTTGAATGTGCAAAACCTGGACGAAGAGGGCCTTCACACAGTTCTTTGTGAAGTGGAAGCCATCATTAACAGCCAGCCAATTACCAAAGCATCCACGGATCCGAACGACCTGGAAGCATTGACACCAAACCACCTGTTACTGTTGAAGACCTTACTGTCTTTACTACCAGGAGATTGCCGGGAGGCAGACATGTATGCTTGCAGGCGATGGAAGCAGGTCCAGTACATGTCAGACTTGTTCTGGAAAAGGTGGGTTAAAGAATACTTACCTCAACTACAGGAGCGTGAGAGATGGTTAGGAGTGAAGTGCAACCTCATACCTAGAGATATAGTGCTTATAGTGGACAACACAGCGCCTCGAAATTCCTGGGTCATGGGAAGAGTCCTACAAACCTTTCCAGACAGAAGAGTTTTTGTGCGTCAGGTGCACATTAAGACAAAGAGCAGCAGCTATTATGGCCAGTAACTAAGATCTGTCTTCTACAGGAGGCTGAAGCTGGATAAGGAGCGGCTGCTGCACTTTGTGACACTTTGACCTCAACCTTGACTCTGATTTTGACTGACAGACTTGACAAAGAATGATGGTAAAGATCATTCTGACTGAGCCAGACCGTTGGTAACCTCTGGCCTTACTGACTTATGACTCATGGAAAAAAGAAGAAAGAAGACAACGCATGTGTGAAATGCAAAATTAATGTATGGATTTTTAATATTAAGCTTTTCATTGTTTCATGTCTCCTATCAATTTGAATAATCTAAGTAATTATTATGTGTAATAATCCTAATAATTAGGGGCTGGTATGTAGGAGCTATGAATGAATTCAGATAAGGAATGCATTCTGTGATAATATTAATATCGTTTGTGTTTGTGATATTGTCACTTATTATTGTGTGACTGCGGTGATTATTGGGAGAGTTGGGTCACATGGATATGGGCGGTGACTCTATAGTTGATATCAGCACCTGTTCACCCGTGTGCGGTGTGTGGAAGAGAGGGTGAGTGGGTCGCCGTATTTTTTGTTGACCGCAATTTTAGTTAGCTAGTTTTAGTTGCTGTGATTATTTTGCTCATAATTTTGTGCACGTTAAAATAAGTTGATCTTTTTTCATCAATAAAAGTCATTTAACTTATTTTTTGGATCTCAGCGAATCTTTTTGGTAACGCGTCAGACAAAGCAAACAGGCCCGACTTCAGCCTCTCAGCGACTTTTAGTTTGTTTCCTGCAGTCGCTACAGTAATAATCACTGGTATCTGTATATCTTTAAAGCCCTGATCGGAAAATTACCATCATATATTACATCTATGTTGCATTGGAACCCTGGTCCACTTTTAACTCGCTCCAGTGACTGCCTGGTTCTTCAGGTACCTCGTGCCAGGTCTGATCTTGGAAAGACTGCTTTTAGTATTAGTGCAGCAGACTCATGGAATCTCTTGCACCATGACCTAAAACTGAATACTCTTATATCACTTGGATGCTTTAGGATTTTGCTTAATAACTGTCCACTATTGGCCTGTAACGGTTTTAACTGATATTGTTTGTTGTTTTGTATGATTGTATTTCTATTTTAACTAAGTTGCTTATTGATTGTTTGTTTATTTTAACTTATTTTAACTTATTGATTGTTTGTTTATTTTTAACTTATTTTAACTTATTGATTGTTTGTTTATTTTAACTTATTGATTGTTTGTTTGATGTCTTTGTTCTTGGTCGGCATCATTGAAAATGAGAGTCTCCCTCAATTGATTCATGAGTCATAAATAAAGGCTTGAATTGAACTGAATGAACTCAACAATGACACTCTACTCATTTTAGGGAAAAGCTCATTGATTAGGACATAGTAATGTTGAGCTACACATTTAAAACCTGAACAATTCTAATTGGATTATAAATGGATTTTTATCTTCATCATTTATTCTTTATTCAGATTGAGGTGGTGCGGTTTGTCAGAGATCAGCTGTGCGTCTCTGGTCTCAGCTCTGAAGTCCAACCCCTCCCATCTGAGAGAGCTGGAGCTGACTGACAACAAGCTGCAGGATTCAGGAGTAAAGCGGCTGTCCGATCTTGTGGAAAGTCCACACTATAGACTGGAGACTCTGAGGTCAGTAGGGGGTCTGATTCAGTCCATGTTGGTTCAGCAGTATTGTACTAAACTCAGGGAGTTTAATGTATTACTCCCATGGGGTATCAACCCAAGGCTTGATTCCCAGTAGAGGTACCTCTACTAGGAATCGAGGTACCTCTACTGGGAATCAAGCCTTGGGTTTCTGCGGTGTTGGGCGAGAACTGTACCCCTGCCCGTGGGTAGCCTAGCCTCACACAACAAATCAGTGATTTTACCCATTGAGTGCAGTTTCTCCTTATGTTTCATCTTTTGTTTCTTTTCTTCTCTGCTTTCTTTCATTCTTTCACAAACAATAAAATCCAAGCTGACAATGTAAAGCAACATTTTACAGTCAGTCTTTTTATCAGACATATGGGATTTTACAGTAGAGTGAAAAAGGTTGTTTGTTTTGTCTCTTTTGATGATTGTTTAACTAGACTGACTAGTTGTTTCCTCTAATGCAGGCACAGAACATGAGTGTCTGCAGTCAGTTGTTGTCTTTGTAGTGATGATATGATGCGATGCAAAGCATTTGATCAGTTGGCTTGTGTCAGAACTCTGAAGCTGGCTAACTCAAAGAATCAACAATTATTTTAAACTTGATCCATAACTTTTGGGATTGTGTTCATCCCTACAGGATCGATGACAAGTTGTTCACAGCTGACAAACACAAGACATGTGAGTATTGAAACAATGTCCCCCATTCATCAAACTACTGTACATTAAAATCTGATCTTAAAATGAGTATGTGCTCATTGTACAACAAAAATATTCAGTTCCATTTTTATTAGAGCTGTAAAGGCACATCTGTTTGGAAAATATTCAAGAATTTTGGTTACTAATTTTTCTCAGGTTTTCATTATTGTTCTTTCTCTTTTACTTCTTCTCTCCATCAGATTACTCTGATGTCAAACTGGATGTGAAAGAAAACCTACGTGAGGATGATAAACAGGTGAGAAAACAAAAATGTAATTACTCAAAGCTACAAGTAACATCTATTTCCTGTCTGTCCGTCCGGGGAGAGGGATCCCTCCTCTCTTTCGCTTCCTGAGGTTTCTTGTCAATTTTTTATTTTATATAGCCCAGTATCACAAATCACAATTTGCCTCAAGGGGCTTTACAATCTGTACAGCATACGACACTCTCTGTCCTTTGACGCTCGACTCAGATGAGGAAAAACTCCCTGAATAAAAAAATGGATGAAACCATCAGGAAGAGCAACAGAGGAGGGATCCCTCTCCCAGGGCGGACAGACGTGCAATAGATGTTGAGTGTAAAGAAGAAAATCAACAATAATATCACAGTGTATACAAATTGATGACAGAAATGTAGATTGTAAAACAAAAGTGAAGAGGATGGATCCAGGAGGACATCAAGCAACTTCAGGGATTGCCTGGATAGGTAAGACCTGCTCCACACCACCTCCTCTCCACCATGGAGACCTGGAAGAGGACAGGCCACACAAACAGATTAGAGGCAAGCTCAGCATTCACACAGATAGAGACATGATAACATGCAAGCTAGGGAGAGAGGGAGAGGGAAGGAGAGGCTGAAGCTCCTGGGGGACGATGATCAAGATCCACGTCTGGATGAGGCACCGACAGCCAGGCCAGAGAGAGAGGTCCCAGGACGGCCGATGGTCCAGCAGAGAGAAGCCTGAGTGAGAGAGAGGAAGAGGAGGAGGAGGAGNGAGAGACAAGGGGGGGGGCGTGGCATGCACAGCTAGGTGGCTTGTGGGAAACAAGAACGAAACAAAACAGCAGAGGGTTAGAGGAATTCAGTGGTTAACAAAAAGTTAGAAATTTGTTTGTGAATTTCTCGTTGGCAGGACAAACATGGGCTATAAGTATTAATGTTAATAGATACATTGGCCCTCAATGTAACATAGAAACCAGCGCAGATCCGAGTGCAGAAATCATCTTACAACAGGGTTCACATGTGATTCATGAAACGTTTGTATCTCGCCAATCCCAGTGTAAGAATGATCGGGCGTTGATAAATGTGGCAGCTGAAAACAATCGTTATTTAATATCACACCCCTATATATTCTCTGTTTAGATGCCTCACCCCTAGAGTTTACGACATGGAGAAACGTAATCCGGCCAAGAAGAGAAACTTCTCCGACCTGGAGATAGAAATGCTGACATCACAAGTTCAATTAAACCAACTAGTTTTATTTGGCAGCCTGAAAAGTGTCATCAAAGGAAGCTGAAAGAATGCTGCATGGAATTAAATCACTGCTGTTGTCAATCTAGCCCCAGCTCAGGTTTGAATCTTTAATTTATACATCCGTGATATGTATAGTCTATATANTATATATTGCAAACAATTTGAAAATACCTCTTTATGTTAGGGACATATGACACATAGTTGATGCCTTTACGAAGTAGATCTAAATGATGAATACGTGTCTGCATATGCTGAGATGCCAGTCAGAATGGTCTTACAACAATTCTCAGACTCAGATCCAGATCCAAACATCTGGAGAGAGGCACCGACAACGAGAGAGAGAGAGAGAGAGAGAGAGAGGTCCCAGGACAGCCGATGGTCCAGCACAGAGAAGCCTGAGTGAAAAGAGAGGAGGAGGAGAAACTAGGGAGAGAGAGAGAGACATAGGCACTCAGCTTGGACGCTCATGTGCTTGTGGGACACAAACTAACAGAGGGTTTAAGAGATGCAGTGGAAGAAGTTTACAGTATTCTCGTCAGCAGGACAAACATGGACTGTAAGTACTTGGCTTAATAGATTAATTGAGACTGAGACCAAGCTGCCGGAAGGAAAGGACAGTAGTAACAGTTACAAGACCTGAGGTAATCAAAGAATAAGCCTCAACAGAGTCAGACTGTCTGATGTCAACAGGAAGATTATTCCAGAGAAAAGGGGCACAACAGGAAAAGGTCCTGCAGCCTGCTGACTGCTTTTTAACTCTGGGGACAGACAGGAGCCCAGTATTCTGAGAGCAGAGAGCGCGGGAGGGGACATAAAGTTTAAGGAGATCAGACAGGTATGAAGGGGCGAGCCCATTTACAGTTTTATAAGTCATCAGAAGCACCTGGCTCATCACCACATGCCCAACCCTCAGAGCACAGAGGGTCGAGCCGTGTGATGCTCACTCGGTCTGAAATGCAGAGGATGATGCCAGGACATGTCAGGTGGCAGTTTCTGGAAAGTCTGGCTCACTTTTCCCCGATATTTACCCTGAATACCTGTTACCTTTTCACCTCAACCACATTAACTCATTAAATTATCATCATCAGTTATAATTTCTTTATAGAATCAGAGAACAGAGCACTGGGAGATTTTAGGGGTGTAATGGTACACGTTTGTACATTTATTACCTTTTCCAACACACTTTACACTGTCACCCATTGATGCCATTTCCTCTCTGATCCATACAATGTGCTTGAGTTGAATATTGACAGTGTGGGTATAATATTTCATCACTTTATAAAACACTAAGACAAGTTGGATTTTCTATTAAAATAACTTTGTGTCTTTCTTAATTCCAGGCTCCATTATCCGTCTCACCTGAGCAGATGACTGAATCTTCATACAGGTAATCATATAGAACACTTTTCCAACTTCTTTCATGGTTCATCAAGTTGTGATTCTAAACAAGAGTCTGTTGTCTGTGGTGAGTTAGTCAAAGCTGAACACCGTAGGTCGAATATTCATAACACACCCAGCAGCGGTGAAGACCTGGACCTCATTTATAAAACTGTGTGCACACATGTATGCAAATGTCCCTTTAAAATTCACTGCACTCCCACAGTTAACCATAAATGATCAATGCACTGCAGATACATTATGAATATTGATACACGTATTGTTCTTGTGGAGATCAGAGGCAGCGTTTCAAACTAAACAAAGTGTGAGAGGCTGACGGCTGCAGCAGCTGTTAATGCAGGCACTTCAACAAACAGGACAAATCTGAAATATAACAAAGTGTTCAGACATGGAGGTGGACGCCTTAACCACTTTGTTGCTCAACACCACAGTATGAACTGCTGGAGGCACGGAGACACCGAAGCTCACCTGGTTTCTGTTAAACATCTAAATGGACCCGTACATAGGTGATGAAATCACATTCTCTATAAAACAATACAGACTGTATTTAACTCCAACGTACTCCAGCATAAAGGTGTTTCTCTGATTGTCACAGTCAGTGTATGGCTGCAGGTGGTGTAGAGGTGTCAGGTGAGGTGGCTGGAGAAGGCAGATAGTGTGGCAGCCTCATTCTGAGCACCTGGTCCCTCTGACAGCACAGTCATGTGTTCACTGAACAGAGTTTGAACTATCTGAAAACAAATTAACCAAAACTAAATTAAATCATATTGAAATATTCACAGTATTAGAAGATTTTGCTAGAAATCTCCCAGCTCTCTGTTCTTTCTCTAACTGATGATGATAATTGAATCAGTTAATGTGGTTGAGATGAAAAGGTATCAGGGTATTCAGGGTAAATATCGGGGGAAAGTGAGCCAGACTTTCCAGAAGCTGCCACCTGACGCGTCCTGGTATCATCCTTGTTATTTCAGCAGCGCTGTGATCCTCCACAACCAACCGGGACCGAGTGAGCATGATACGGCTCGACCCTCTGTGCTCTGAGGGTTTGGAAATGTGGTGATGAGCCAGCATCTGGTGCTCAGTAGTTCAATAATAGTTCAATAATAAATCACAGATGTAAATGGTAAAGATTTGGGTTGTCCTGGATCTTTTAAAATGGAGAGCTGCTTATAGAATATATATTCTGAATATAGAATAATTAGTGGTTTATTACAAACATAAACACAATACAACACCACTGGCCTGAATATTTATGACATTGTGAATATGAATGAATGAATGAATGAATGATGAATCGTTTGATATGACATATTTAACATATGAAAAGGATCATTATAAAATCTGAACTTAATTCACTGCTTCACCATCTGTGTCAAAAATGTAAACATCCACTGCAAATATCAAACATGTTTAAATCAATCTTTGTAAGAACGACTGGCAGTGACTAGATCTGAAGACTTCAGACTCTTTACAAATCACACACATGATTTTATCTGTAACACTAACTGAACCAGACTGGAACAGACCCGGTCCAACTTGGTCTCATCAGTCATCACAGATCAGATTCATCATCAGAGGTACAGTCCTAATGTGTGTTCCTGCCAAAGGTTTTGTTTGACACATGTGAAGACTTTTGTTTAATGCAGATCAGTGGAACATAGTTTATTGCATTCAAGATTAATTTGACTAGTTTATATGTGACTTTGCATACGTTTGTTATATGGAGATAGAAACCAGTATCATAAAAATATCCTTTTTAATATGGTGATATTGATTTGAAACATATAGTCTCTCTTAGCCCTAAAAGGTATTAAATCTTCTTTGTCAGGGTCTTATACCCCAGCCCATGTTTTACTTCTATAGGTTTGGGTTGTGGTGGCAGCAAACTCACTGACTCTGCACCAACATCAAGCACAGGGGCAGGCTGTGGTTAAACCCCAACATCAGATATTAGAATCCAACATGGACCTGTTTGTCTCCAGTTTATAAGCACAGATAAAGATGTGGATGGTGGCGATATGTCCCACCAACTTTAAAGAAAGCATCAAATTTCAACCAACAGTTTTTTCCTTGCTGAGGCCTTGACTCAAAGAGGATTGGTCCCCTGGGTGTTATTGCGCCAGACACCTGCTGCACATGAACACCTGTCAGTGAAACAGGTCATGTGACTAACAGGCCAATAAATGCTTGTTATATTAATTCAGCCCTTCTGTGTCCTACAGATTCAGGTGTCCTGGTCCAGGTGTGTTCCAGTGTACTTTGACTGGACTGGTGTTTGGTATGGCTCAGGAGGCGGAGCTGTTGTACAGGACTGCCCAATGGGATGAGAGCCTCCTCCAATCAGCTGGCAAGATGCCTGCAGGGCCGCTGTTACACTGTAGGGAACGAGAACTGCAGTAGCAGACCAAAACATGACATTTAATTTCAGCTGGACTTTAAAATATTGTAATTTCTAAGAGATCTGTTTAAAAGTGATTGTTGCTTATTAAACAAAAGTCTTTTCTCATGTTATCTTCCAGGTCCAAGAAGGGAAACTCCACAGAGGAGTGTCCCAGCAGAGGAGAGGCTGTTCTCGGTTCGGACAGAGTTTGTAGACAGAGTGTCTGAACCTGTTCTGAACCAGCTTCTGGATAAACTTCTTGAGCATGGCGTTATTAATTATGGTGAAATGGAGTCAGTTAAGACAATAAGAACCAGAGCAGAAAAAGCACGAGACGTGATCGACACAGTGCAAAGAAAGGGAACTGCAGCCAGCTCAATCCTGATCGCTGCTCTCTGTGAGGTGGATCCAGTCCTTTCCAGAGTTCTGAACTTCAGCTGAAGCAAAAACAAGAAACTGTGTGATGATGAATCTCTAGAACAGCTGGCTGGTTTGCAATCTCACATGAATTATTGTAATCTTTAAATGAGAAGATCTGCCGTTAAAGTGTCTGTGTTTTTCATAAGTGGACACTCTGAAAGTGATTCATTCAAAAGGCCTCACACTGTGATAGAGGAAAACTTGGACTGTATTGGACGGATGTTGAGCAGGAAACGATTCCTTTAAGAGGTCGTGTCTGCAAACATCAACTAAAACATGCAAACTAAAAGATGCTGATGCTGTTATTAAATCAGACCTCAAATGAAACAAAGACAGAAGCTTTTTGTGACCAAGGCAACAGTTCTAATGCAAAGACTGTAATTAAAAGTGGTCAGAGACCTTTTTAAAGCCAATGAAAAGAAAGAACCAAGCAGATCTTAAAGTTCTTGATAAATATAAAAGCCTGAACTAAGTAGTTACTGATCCTTCTACAAAGACCACAATGAGAACGAGAACCTTTGTGTTACACCTTTCACATGGCATCAAATTTGTGTCTCATCACATCTTTCTGTTGACTTTGTATGCAACTGCACCGCCTCTAAAATTTGCTTTGCGTTCTGTCTGAACAGTGAAAGTTCTTTCAGGAAGCTGTATGGCACATCCAACAGGTCCTACAGTCGCACACAGACAACAGTCAGACCAGTTTTCATGTTTGAACTTCCTGTCTGTTTTAGCCTCACTAATGTAATAAAATGGTGCTCCAACAATGGCTGTCAGTCTTTTACTGGGTTCAAACCAGTTTGGTCTGTAATATTTTCCTCGTTCCCTTTTGAGTTTGTAGACAGCTGAACATTCCCTCCATATGTGACAGTGACACCATGTACATTAATGTGCTGCTACAACATGTACATTATTAACAGCTCTCTGATCTCTGTCCACAACAAAACCACCAACCAGCATCATCCAGCTGCTGAGGAGAAAACTAACAGAAACCACAACCTGAAGGGGGACCAGGGTTCAACTGAGACAACTGACACAGCGCAGCACTCGCGTTGAAGCGCCTTCTCTTAAAGCAACAATACACACTTGTTGAAAATGAATGATATGCATTGTGATACTGTTGAAACTGAGTCCACAGGAGTGCAATGTGATGTCACTGAAAAAAGAACAAGAAAGCCAACTTTTAAAGGAGTCTCAGTGATAATTGAAAGGCTTCAAAGGGAAAGGAGTGTCAATTTTAAACAGGCAAGCAAATTAAAGACAAAAATCACAACTCTCTTGGTTTCCAAGGAAAATGTCTCTGTTGTTCAACAAAATCTAAAAAGGTTCAAAATCCTATGTCAAAATGCTTCTGAACACCATAACACATTGCTCACTGAGTTCTCTCTACCTGAAGAGGAGCAGAGAAAGCAGGAGGCATGGTTTCATTCAAAAAAGGCTGGCAATGATATGTTTATTTAAGAAATATCAACATGGTTAAAAGGACATGGAATTTCAAATGATGATGGTGATGATGAAAATGCAAATGATGATGATGATGATGATGAAAATGCAAGTAATGATGAAGATGCAAAATCTGAGTGCCAAGGTGACATTAATCCTGGGGACAGTGTGTCTAATGTGTCTAGCAAAAGGTCAAGCAGAAAAAGCCATGCTAGGTCATCTGTTTCTAGTACTTCATCTGTTTGGTTAAAGGCAAAGGCGGAGAAAGCGGCGTTAATGGAGCAAGCTGCTGCTCTGCAAAGGAGACATGAACTAGAGGCACAAGAGGAGAAACTCAGACAGGAAAGAGCCAAACTGAGGAAAATTAAGGAGCAGCTGGAGCTTGATACACAAATAGCCGCTGCTGCTGCAAGACTTTCTGTGCTGGAAGGCAGTGATGTTGGAGGAAAGGCCCATTCAAATGGAATGAGTTCCTATGTGAGCAAAGGACTTAAAGAACAAATACTCGAATTCAACCCGAAGGCAAATGAATTTGTGCCGAAAAGGAACACCTTGACTTTGGATCAAGGCTCAAGAGCGCCACCTGTTTCATCTACGCATGATGTGCGACCAAACGTAAATATACAAACACACTTACAGGACCAAGTACAACATCATGGAACCTCAACAGCAAAGGATACCACTCTCAGGCCACAGTTGCAACCAAACACTGGGATGTCTCACACTACTTTAAAGCATCAGTCTCAAAATGACTTCACAGCCCCCACAGCTGCATCTCTTAAGTTGGTAGTGTTGAAGATCAGAAGTCCAGGTCTGGGCCAGAGTTTAAGTCTGGACCTCTTCACCAACACTTTGTTTTCTTCAGGATTGAGTAACTATTGGAGTCCCAAAACAGGTTCAAAGAATTCACTGGAGACGATCAGAGTTCGATGCAATAGAGTTTTATTCTTCACAGAAATTAAACCCGAGCCAGTTCCGGACATCTGACTGAAGTTTCTCTGTCTGTGTACTGCCCTATATTGTCCAAGTGCCCATGCCCTCATTGGTGGAGAAACCTGAGCCTCTCCACCTATTTCTAAAAATGATCATCTATCACTAGGTAAATAATGGTGTAATTTCTCCCAAATTTGGGATGATCCAACCCTCTTTCTGGCACATCCAGGCATATCTCTGATGCCAGTATGTTTGGGGATTTTCCACTCTAGGGCATATCTGGACATGTTTTGTGACGCAGTTATTTTTCAGGCTCTTTCAGACTGTATTTTTTAAAAACTTTATGATCTTTTTATGTTGCATGCTAAAACATAATCTTCACACTTTATATGTTAGATATACATTCAATCAGGTACTTTTAATTATTTGTTTATATATATATATATATATAAGCACTTTAGCAAATCATAGTTTTAATTATTTGCCTATATATATATATAAGCACTTCAGCAAACCATAGTTTTGCTTCAACAGTAGCTACACAGGAACAACACCTGCACAGGCTTCAATATGCACAGAACACTTCACCAGTGCAAAATACAGTTGACTATGAAGCCATTTGTGGAATCATGCAAAGGCAGAATGAAATCGCCACAATGCTTGTTCAACAACAAATGTGAGCTACTTTACCACAAAGAGACATAATCATATTTGATGCTGACCCATTGCAGTGTATTTCCTTTATTAGGACTTTTGAACATTGTATTGAAGAGAGGACGAGCAGTTATCAAGACTGTTTGTATTTTGTGGAACAATAGTGGATAGTTTAAAGTGGATGACATCACCATGCCAAACAACCGGTGCATAGTTGAACAGTGCATTCAAAGTCTCAAAAGAAAGTTTGAAAGGAATAAGACCTACCAGGAGGAGTATACAGCATTTCTCACTGAGATGATTGACAGTGGGTATGCAGAAGTGGTGCCTCAAGACCACTTGGACTGCAAAGATGGCAGTGTGTGGTATCTCCCTCATCATGGGGTGTACCACCCAAAGAATTCAATTCAATTCAATTCAGTTTTATTTATATAGCGCCAAATCACAACAAAAGTCATCTCATGACACTTTACATATAGAGCAGGTCTAGACCGTACTCTTAATAATGTTATTTACAGAGATCCAACAATTCCCACCATGAGCAAGTACTTGGCGATAGTGGCAAGGAAAAACTTGCCCCCCGAACTGAAACTGAGATCTGATTCCACAGAGGAGGAGCTTGATAGCTGAAGGCTCTGGCTCCCATCCTACTTTTGGAGACTCTCGGAACCTCAAGTAACCCTGCATTCTGAGAGCGCAGCGTTCTAGTAGGGTAATACGGAACTATGAGCTCTCTCAGATGCGATGGTGCCTGACCATTAAGGGCAGTGTAGGTGAGGAGAAGGATTTTAAATTCTATTCTAGATTTTACAG
>NTHP01000920.1:86407-100284 GCA_003416845.1 Oplegnathus fasciatus | reverse complement strand
CTAACATTAATCATACCACAGTTTCCATGCACAGATATTGTAGAAAGTAAGAATTTCAAAAAACACTGGCACTGAACCCCAATGAGTGGGTGAGTGGTGAAAGTCAACTCTTCTGGTATTAAAGTAAAATGGCAAAGTTTTTCTATCGACCTTCAATAATTGAATCATACAGTACTTATGCACAATTTGTTAACCTGACAGCTGAGACAGTATGTATAGTAAGAAGGGCCAAGCAGCCCAGACAGCTGACACCCTTTCAGAACCATGAGTCTATTGATGTTCACTATCATACTGTTTGGGTTACAATGAGCTCTGTCGACCTTCTGGATGCTTCAGCATTAAGTACTTTGGTTTACAGCTGTCTGGAGTCTTCATACTAGTACAAGTCTGATGTCTTAACACATTAATTTATGCCCTTACCAGTACAGAAGTGGAGTATGTTAGCTATGTAATAGTGAATATTATTATCCATTTCCAGGTCTACATGGTCAAACCACAGTTTTCTTGCCACTGCTTGCTTGCTTGTTTGTGTACACAGTGACAATTGCTGAAGTCTTAGTAGTGTGTCTTGTTGGATTGATCATGTTGCAAAGCAGGATGAAGGCATCAGGCTTTGCTTCCCCAACATTACAAGGGTATGTCCTTCCTAGTTCAACCAGTTCAACCATAATAGCAAATGTCAGACCTTTTCTCATACTCAGTGTATATAATGCGCTGATAAACCAAAACATCGGAAAGTCTCCTGGGCCCAGTTGTTCAAAAAATTGAATCTGGATCAAAATGGTCCAGATTTGGAAATCCNTTTTGTTACTTTTGAATAAAGTGACACATGAGCTTTAAGGGTCAAGTTTGTCATCGACTTTTTTGCTTTGCCCTCGATGTTTTTTGACACATCCCTGTATGTAAATATGTGTGACAGTTACTGTTTGTAAATGAGGTGTGTCCAGCTTTTCAGAGGCTAATGTAGTGCCAAAGTACCCTTTGGGGTGTTGCAGTTGGCCTCTGCCTGCAGTGATGACTTTATCATTAATTGGAACAACTAGAAAGAATACCTGTGACATTTTACATCAGCAAACAACTTTGACCAAATCACTGAGAAGACCATAATGAAACTCCAGTTCTGCTCATCTCCTCAAACCAGAATTCTCTTTTCGATAATAGTGGCTTTCTTGCGCTCACCGTGAAAATTGATCAGTTCTTAGTGGGGTATGTTGTTGGAATGATCATGTTGCAGCGCAGGGGGACATAACCAAGTACTGCATCTTAGACTGTAGACAGGAACAGCCGAAAACTCAACACTGGATGTGTTTCAGAGGTTTTTCAGTTGTCCGTCTCACACATGTGACACACTTGTGGGGTTGTTAACCACTTGTAGTACTATGGAGCAGTGTTTTTACAAGTTTTACAATGTGTGTTTGTAACGTGCATGCAGGCAAGAATGCACATGTACACGCGGGTGACGCAATACACATCCTTGCTGCCAGTCTTATGCTGCTCTGCTGACTGAGAGCTGGCGGTGGTAATGCTCAAAGAAACAAAGGCAAGCAAGAAGAAGACTGCAAGCTAGCGACCAGGGAAGTAAACACTGCACAATTGAAAATATTCAGAAAATTGGCTTTGCAGATGTTTTATGAGGAAACAAATGCACTCCACTTGTTTGTTAGTCCTCAAGGATACACACAATGCATTCTAGTGAGTAACAAATGTAAAAAGAACTTTGTTTATAAGAAAACTCTACAAGGCACCTTTGATCAACACAGTTAACGGCACAGATTTCATTGGCACTTTACATGCATAAAGCTGATGCCGACTGCTTTCGCTACGCAGCTGATGTAGACCAGGTGTAACAGGAGCAAAGCCATTATGAGATACAAAAGTTAAGCATGCTAAAATGTTTTCTCACTGTTTTCACTGTGAACATATGCAGAAAATAAATGCAGCATTGGTTACTCTCAGACCTGTTAACCCGTTAACCCCATACGTTTTGTTTTGTATCTGCTTCAGTGCAGCTGCGTTTGTGGTCTTCAGCAGGATGTAAGCATGTTTGCACTCTTATAAGGATATCCCCTAAGCCAAAGACCACTGAAACACTCAAAACAACCAGGTCCTTATTAGATCAAATTTATATGATTACATCATCTGTGTAAGACGAAAAGGCTGCAACTTAAAAGTTAAAAGCACGTCCAACTTTATCCCTAGAGATAGTTCTTCATGTAGGTAGAACTGATTTTATTTGACCTCATCTAACGAGATGACTGATAATGAAGCTCAAAGCATCAAATAAACACATTAGAAAAATAGCAAGTCCACTGAGTCTTGTTACCTGTTTATAGGATATGGTGATAAATATTTTTTTTCACTAATGTTAAATCTAATGCTGAGACTGGGGAGCTTTCATGTACTTTATATATCTCTCATCCTGTGAACCTTGGCTAAAAAACACCATTGACACCATATGTGGCAGTGAACATGTGACGTTTCCTAAGTAGGACATACACTACAACGTCACTTAAGGTTGCCCAATGAAACACAGTGTTGTCTCAGAGGAGTGGAGAAACCATCGATCTTCACCTCATTTCACAGAGCAGTTTGAACACGATGGCATCTCCAGTGTTTGCTTTCTGTCTCATATGCCTGTTCTCAGGGGAAATGGGTAGGTTGTGTTTTTGTTACTCAAACTTATCTCTTAGTGTATGATCACCTCTTGTACAAATGTTTCTAATATTTTTAATGAACTGATCATGCTGAATTCTGTCACATTAAATTAAATCTACATTTTCTTTGTCTCTAATTTCACTTCAGCTCAGACAGCTGCCCCGACGTTCTCCTCATTTGCTCATCAAGCGAGTGATTTTGTTTCAGCTAGTGTTGGTGACGAGCTAAACTTGAGATGTTCCTATGAAGGTGATGTTGCTGCAAGGTATTACTGGTATAAACAAACTCTGGGACATAAGCCAAGGCTCATCTCTACCTTCTACATGTATGAAAAAAATGGCACTTTTTATAATGAATTCAACAGCAATCCACGCTTCACACTGGATAATGAATATGGTAAAAATCACCTGACAATCACAGATTTGCGCATTTCAGACTCAGCGACTTATTACTGCATAAGTTGCTTTTTGTACACGTTAGAAATTTCAGAGAGCATTATTGTCAATGTAAAGGGTTCAGGTTTGGACATCCAAGCTTTGGTCCATCAGTCAGCATCTGAGACCATCCAGCCAGGAGGCTCTGTGACTCTGAACTGTACAGTACACACTGGGACCTGTGATGGAGAACACAGTGTTTACTGGTTCAGAGACTCTGAAGAATCTCATCCAGGACTCATTTACACCCATGGAGGCAGGAATGATCAGTGTGAGAGGAAACCCAACACACAAACACACACCTGTGTCTACAACCTGCCAATGAAGAGCCTNAATCTTTCTCATGCTGGGACCTACTACTGTGCTGTTGCCTCATGTGGACACATACTGTTTGGAAACGGGACCAAGCTGGACTTTGGGCGTAAGTAACTTTCTAGCCGAGGTTGTTGCATCTGATAAATACTCATCGTTACTTTCTAAACAAACTTAGAATGAAAACAGAAAACATGCTGAGAGCTCTGTTTCTGATGTCTGTCTCTCTACAGATGAGGCTGGCTTGGTGTATTTCTTGAGTGGAGCTTCAGCATTCACCGCCATCCTGGTTGTTTTACTGGCTTTCTCAGTGTGCATGATGAGCAAGAGAAGCTGCCAATCTTTAGGTAACTGGTACCTTTTGTTTCTGACAGCTTGTTTTCACTGAACATGGCTTTTAAATAAAAAGCTTTTTCTGTTTCACAACCAGAGTCTCAAGCAAGATTTTCAGCTCCCTCCACAGCAAATGCAAAGGTGAATAAACTGTTGACTGTAAATTAACTGTTGAATTGTCATTCAGACATCTTTTTATTGTACTGTTTTCTTAATATTGTTTTAATTTCTAACAAAATGATATGTTATATGTGATATATATTTTCTTACCAGGGTTACAGAAACGCAGAGAAACTCTATTATGCTGCTTTAAGTGTCAACCTGCAAAACAGATCAAGAAGACAGAGGGATCAAACCTGGAGTGAATGTGTGTACTACAGCATAAAGCAGTAGAACTGGACATATTACATTTGTCCTTTGTTTCTGTTCTTGTTTGTAGTATTACGGCCCGGGTGTCGGCAACGACTTTCCTGGAAAAATCACAAGCAGTGCACAGTTAGGCTTTTAACGCAGCAGACTCGCTCTTCAACTCACCTGTGTGTGTGTGTGTGAAGCGGAGTAGAGTTTTGTCCCAGTCTCTGCTAGCGTTGTGAGTAAACGTTTACTATGGCGTAACAAACAAAGAAAAGGTCGATGTCAACAGACGATGAAACTGAAGTGAGGTCCAAAAACACACCTTCAATTACGATTATCGCCATAGGTACCGCAAAAGACAACAAAATAAATCTTTGAGATTATGACTTCAATAGCTTCTATGTGGTCTGCAGCCAACATTAAAATAGCTGTATGCTGTGCTAATGTGCAGATTCAGGATACAGTTTCTTTGTCTGTGTGGTCTGAAGCAGGATATCTCCACAATGTTGCCTTGTTTCTTGCATATAAACCATGTTTCTAAAATCATAAGGTTACTTTTATACATATGAATAAATTATTTTTGCGACTTAACAAGTATGTTTAGAAGCTCAGATTCATTGATGCTTGATGCTCACATGATCAAGACTGTCTTATACTTTTTGTGTTTATCCTCATTTGTTTTTAACCAAAACATGTGTTTTTGTATGTCATTAATGATCAAATAAACATAATTAAAATTTGGACCACTTTGAGTTTGAGACAAGATGTTTTCATGTGTTCAGTCCAGAAGTAACTTCAGCTTCTTCATACACGAGTGGCTGGTGACACTGTGTTTATCAGAAAATGTGGTTGACCTCATCCAACCCAAAAAGTGAGCGAGAAATAAGGCTTTTTTTTTTACTGACCTAAAAATGAGGCTCTTCTCGTTTACGATGTCACTGTTTAGGTGAATGTGAGGCACGTCTACCTTTCAGACACTTATGCACCAAGTACTGTTTGGGGTGTTGCAGTTGGCCTCTGCCTGCATTGATGACTTTCTAACCACAAAATGGCACATACACAATAAAAACATGCTCAGTAAACACATTTAAAGTCAAAGTACACACATGGCAGACACACTCTATACAAGTCACAATATACATGGTGTCATACCACACAGACAGAAGGAAAGCAATAAACAGTACACAATACTACACAGCACCAACCTGCAGTGCTTATACAAGTGCAAGTATTTGATATTGTAACTGATATTAGTATAAGTGCAAAAAATACAATACATCAGAGAAGAGTACGCGATGATTAACATTGATGTGATGTGCTTAAAAGTATAACTGACAATTTCCGACTATTATCAGCTAGCGTTAGCTGTTGGTCAGCACTCTGCTGCTATCTATCTATCTGCGTGTCTTTTTCCATCCTCGTATGTTGTAGATATGAGGATGGAAAAAGACACACACAGTCAACTAGATCATTTACTGACTGAAAGACTCATCCACTCAGCAGGACGTGAGGGTGTTTGCATTCTCACATAGATGTCCCTTAATCCAAAGACCACTTTCAATAAACATCCAAAACAAGTCTTCATCGGGTCACATTTAACGATGCAGCTACTAATACAGAAACATAAACCTCCAGCTGTGGATGTTTGAGTGGTCTGGCGACTGGGGTTTTCTGCTGAAGATTTCCTGACTTCCTGGCTTTTTTTTTGTTTTGTTTTTTTACATTTCAGGTGGATGCACAACATTATCGGAGGCTGATATATTATCAGCCAATACATTTGTTATGAATGAGCTGAAAATGAACACTAACTCTTGGCAACGGTTGAGCCCAATTAGCTATTTATTTGCACATCAGTTGAATTCTTGTAGACTTTAAGGCTGCAACCAGCCAGCTCCTCCTCCTCTACTACCAGTCCAACAGTGTGGTTCTTTATATCAGCAGCAGAGGGAGGATGAATGATGCCACACGGCTGTTAGCCAGTTTATTGTAAAAGACCTGCAGCCTTTCTAAACAGCGGAGTCAAAGAGCTTTAGAGTAGGTAACCATTAATTAGTCCAACAGTATGTGAAGTTATTATAATGGTTTTGTAGCCTATGCTTATTAATATGGTGATAAGGTCTGTCATCATTTAGTCTACATATTAAAAGTTTCTTCTATATATTCTTTATTCTAGGCATGGTGAAGGCTCTCTAAATATTGGTGTTGTATTAGAAAAATGAACTTGCCATTCTGAAAATATATTTTCCTCTTCTTTGTCAATATAATCGTCATTTTTGTTGTTCCTGCGAGGCTTTTTCTGCATTTCACTCTGCTGTCTAGCGTTATTTACATCCATGTCCTGCCCCCCTCTTCCCGCACCCTATTTGCCGCGTGGAGGAACTTGTCATTTGTTGATGCAGCTTAGTGAGAAAGTAGGACTGTTTGTTTTGATGCGCTGGATCTCCCTGCCAATGCAAACAGGGAAGAATCTTTGTCACATAAAGATGAGATCGCATAGAGGCGTGATTTAAGATCGTGATCTTATTTCGATTAATCGTGCAGCCCTAGGTTAAAAACACTTTGATTATGACGATCAAAGCATCATTACATATATTGTAATTGTAAGTATATAGTATCAGGTATGGATCAACTGCTCAAAATCTTGTTTTTGTCCTGGTAAACATGATGACAATCAGTCCACTGTGTCATGTTACTGGTGTGTTTATATTGGATATGAGTTATAGTGTGATCAAAGTTGTATGAGTTAAGTTATTTTTCAGTGATTTAAACTGATGCCAATGAGGACCCTTAATGTTCTTCATACGTCTCTGACAATGTGAAGCTTTTCTCAAAAACAAACTTGACAAGGTAGCAGTGAGTATATGATCATGTTTCCTATACAGGACATACAGTGTCACTTCAGGTGAGCCAATCAAACGCATTCTTGTCCCTGAAGAGAGGAGAAACCATCGCTATTCTTTCATTCAACACAGCAGTTTGAACACGATGACATCTCCAGTGTTTGCTCTCTATCTCACATGTTTGTTCTTGGGGAAAATGGGTAAGTTGCGTTTTTGTGACTCCAACATTTATCTGTTAGACTCTGATATCACTCCTTATACAAATATTTCTAATATCTTTAATATATTGATTACACTTAATTCTCTCACATTACATTAACTCTACATTTGTTTTTTTCTCTCATTTCACTTCAGATCAAATGAATGATCTGAAATTCTCCTCATCTGTTCATCAAGCAAGTGATTTTGTATCAGTTAGAACTGGGGAAAACTTGACTTTGCAATGTTTCTATGAAAGTGATGTTGCTGTAATGTTTTACTGGTATAAACAAACTCTGGGACAGAAACCAAGGCTCATCTCTACTAAATATGAAATAAATGGAACCTTTCATGATGATTTCAAGAATAATCCACGCTTCACACTGGATACTAAAATGGGTCGAAATCACTTGAAGATAAAAGATCTTTTAGATTCAGCAACTTACTACTGTGCAAGTAGCTATTCATACAAGTTTGAATTTGCAGCAGGCACTATTATCAACGTAAAGGATTAATGAGCCCATCCCAGAAGAAGCCATGCAAGCCCAAGCCATGACATTACCTCCACTGTGTTTCACAGATGAGCTTGTATGTTTGGGATCATGAGCAGATCCTTTCTTTCTCCAAACTTTAGCCTTTCCATCACTTTGGTAAAGGTTCATCTTTGTCTCATCAGTCCATAAAACTTTGCCCCAGAATTTTTGAGGCTTGTCTCTGTATTTTTTGGCCTCACTGTTCCAATACTTTTGGAGGGGAGTGTACAGTATATTTGTAGGGTCACAATTATAGCCAAATGGACAGGCCTCTTCAGTAATAGTCTTTGCACTGCACAGGAGTCAGCAAGTGGCCTTCTCTCAACTCTAGTTATCTAACTGCACAAATCACATGTCAATCACACAACAAATAGGACACATGAGATAGAGCAGTATTATATATTTGGACATTTTCTATATCATAATATTGCAACCGTTTACATCTCAACGTTGGAACCAGGAAATAAAGGAAATGTAAGCTTACAAAAACTACATGGGAGGTATTAACAGTTATTTATGATATTTCAAGGTTCACTTATTGGCCACTCACTTATTGGCCACACAACACAGGGTTGCACAACAAAATGCAGGTTATAGTGCCTTTATGCTACACAAGAAAAAAATATTTTGTATGTTGAAGTAAGGAGGATGAGTTGAAGAGTCTCACAGCCTTAGGAAAGAAGCTGCTCTGAAGTCTGTAATCGGCAGAGGATACTTCTGTATCACTTGTCAGATGGCAGCAGGGTGAACAGGGTGTTGCTGGGGTGGGTATTGTCTTTTAATATCTTTTGTGCTCTGTGCAGGCACCTCACCTCTCTGATATCACTAATGCTTGGTAGATGGGTACCAATGATGATGTTTGTTTTTTTTCAGTGCACTGACACAATTAACACCTATTTAGTTATAAACTCACAATTTTGAGTTTCTGTACATTTAAAGAAAGCAAAGTGGGTTTTGCACAGTGTTACATTACTCAGGATGTCTCTGGTTATTTATATTTTGGTCATTTAAAAGCTACTATTGGCTTTATGAAAAGTTGAACGGGTTTTAACAAACGGCACCCGATATAGCTAAATAGCCAGCTAGCCAAACCCAAACCTTATCCCTATTGTCTTCTGTCTTACCTTGACAAACAGTTGAAGTATCTCTGGGCTCACTGGGCTGCTCTCTCTGCTGCCAGTGCCTTCAGGCTCACAAGATTGAGGTGATTGACTGGTAACTTGCCAAATTAATTGGTTATCTGCATCAGCCTCAAGGTACTTCAACTTTTTCTCTCTCAGCTTTTCAGCACCACCTTCATGTTTTTGGCTGGACCGCAGTGGGCCAGCCCTACAAATGCAAAAGTCCATCATTGAGTGAGTGACTGAGTGAGTGACTGAGTGAGTGAGTGATGAAGTTACACCATTGGTCAGTTGAGTTTTAGAGTTTCCCCATTGGCCGTTGCTCTTTCAAAATGAACAGGCGGGAACGTTAATTACATATCGTATGAGTACAGACACAGCCCCCTAAAGCTACCGCTAGTGGGTTTATCCCTCGCTCACACAGCTCTTAAGACTTTTAGTCTATGCCCACTTACTATGTGGGTCCCACCTCGGTCTCACCTTGTTGTGCATAACTTGAACTGAGACCAGACAATCAGCTCCTAACCAGCTTTTTCTTCGGCTAGTTAAACGAACCACTGGGGCTCACAGCTTAGAGGGCTGCGCCTATACTTATAGAACCTGGAGTTACGGTACGTGACTGATGGTACATTTTGTACAGGCTAGTGGGATAAGGGCGATGCTGGATGTGGTCCATGCCCCACTGGGTCTGCCCGGTACCCACAAGCACAAGCACACACCTACTTCACGAGAAACAATAACCAGTCCACACTCCGTCAATGCGTCACAGCACAATAGCGCATAATAGTACATCATATGCCCACAGATGGCACAGAGACGGCACAATACCTGACATTCAACATGAGGGAATGAAACAGGAAAACAAAATAAAACCTTCTGTTGTGAGAAGCAGAGAAGATGGTTACGCACTGTAACAGTCCAGCACAGAGCAGAGTAGGAGAGAAAACAGCTCTTCATGCGCAGAGAGTGAGGGAGAGCTCAAAGTTTAACACCCCAAATAACAACCACTCTGACAAAACATTCAACACAAAGTGAGACAGAAACGAATGAAAGAGCCGGGGAATTAATAGATAATTACAATTAGAATAAGTTCCCTTCCAAATCAAACATCTTAAGATATGAGTGGAAAGTTGTTCTTACAACTGCAACATAGCTTAACCATGTCATCTGATATGCTTCTTCAGTACAATTTAGGAGCAAATATTACTGGGAAAACTACAGAAAATTGCAGATGAACATTCAATATCCAGGAATTCACATTATAGACACAACCACTGACTTTGCCTGTAACAATTTGGCCACAATATAGCACTTGACCATACAAGGTCCAGGCATACACCAGGTTTTAACCTAGTCTTGTTTTTCTTTTTGTTTGTCCATCTTGCTCCACTCTACTATTTATCCAAATGTCACCACTTAACAGAGATGGGAAAGGGGTGAAGCCCAGGTAAAGTTAGAATGGACCAGACTAAAAGTAATTGGCGAGAGGCTGACAGATGAAACTTTTAGCAGACTGTCCTATTTTTCTAAGAATATTACTCCCTATTTAAACTCAAGATAAACACAACTGAAAGCTGTGTCATGTCTCCTGCTGTCTGAATCTGCAGATCAGGAAAACTCTTGTTTTTAGATATTTTCCGTGGGGCATTCACCACCATTCTGAGGGGCAACTTCACAAGGAATGGATTGCGACCGCTGATAACGCCATAAATTGCGCTATCTGCCCCGTCTCAAAGTCCGATTCACAAACGATATTGCGCCAATGATATGACAGTGCAAACACACCCATAAAGGTTGGAGCTGAGTGCAATTTGCCCTTGTTTTGCGTCTGATTGCAATTATCCATCTGGCAATTATTGGCTACAGTATACTCACGGATGCTGGTGAGTCAGTGTAGTGTCGGACGGGTTGAGGCTGTGGTTCCTTGCCATTTTGACCACTTTATCGCTGTTCTCTATAATTTTTAGTTGTTTTTTCGATGTAGTTTAATAGGAATTATGGAGCCATTTTTGTCAACGTATGTAACCCTTTTTTTGTGCAATAAATTATTCAAAGTTTTAACAAGTTGCTTTTGGAGTGCATTTGAAAACCACCACGGACTGCTAACCGTTCAAGGCATCGCTACCTTCAGATGCCGTGAGAGTAATAGTCCTAATAATTATAATAATAATGTCAAAATATTATTTACAGGCTCGCCTGGCATGACGCCTTTGCCTGGCTACAATTACTGCTACCATGATCACTGGAAAGTCTGGGCGTGACACCTCTTATAAATGCGCTTCAGTTACCACCAACTCTCTGAAAACGCAGTCATTTTCACTCTAACTGCGTGTGGCTATTAAGGCTGGTGTTTGTGAATTCAACTCTTTTTGCAATGACCTGAGTGTTTTACTAGGTTGTTTAGTGTGCATGAACAAGAGAAACAGCTGCCTTTGTAGGTAATTGACACTGTTTGCATCTATATTGTGTATTTGCTGAACATGTAACATGGGGCTGATTGTGTGCCCAAACTCAAAGCTGTTACCATCCTTTTATTATTTCCATGTGGTTGGCAGTCAAAAGGTAATGTCTCTCTGTGGTTGCGTAAGGTTTGGGCCTGTGCATATTAATGATTATATGCACTTTTTGTAATTGTGTATGTGTGGGTTCAAGCAGGATATGCTCAGGGATGTAACCAAATAATTTTATAATTAAAACACAAAACGATTATAGCGGATTCCTCACAAACAATGTGTGAAATAACAGTGAGAAATTTACAATGCAACACAGTTAAGCTCCTCTGTGGTTCCCAAATAAGAGGGCCTAAGATCATTTTAAGGGAGAACAACTTGACATTTGGTTCAGATTAGAGAAAAACAAAGGTGCTCTGGGTCAGAAAAACATTGCAGAGGTTGAAAGGTCTGGTACCACAGATTGGCCTCACTACTTTTTTAAGGAATTCAGTTGTTGATTACTCATAACTTTGTAGTTATAATCCTTCAGATTTTAGTCCTGGTTGATTTAGTGACACCTGTGGTTACTGGTGGTAAAGCAAGTGCAGTTTAATCCAAGAATTCTGGGGGCAACAAACACTCCTTGAGCAGCTACTTTCTCAGAAACACAACAGAAGATCAACTGGTGAATGTGTTTATAGTGCAGCCAAACAAATTCAGATCTTAACTGAGTAATCAGTCAATAATCAGCCTGTTCCATCATGTTCCTTTTCTGTACTGTTAAAGAAAGCAAATATGGAACAAACAACAAAGTTAATACTGCCCATTAGTGAGATCAGTATGGTGTTTAATGAGTGCAGATGTGTGGTTGTTTATATTTTGGGGATTTTAAATCTAAATCTAATGCCAAGTCAAAGAGCCTCTGTGTATTTCATACTGCACCTCTCACCAAGTGAGTCTCCTCAAGAGCCAAAATTGACACTATACATGGCAGTGAGCATGTGATCACGTTTCCTTTGTTTGATTTCCTTAAGGCCAATCAAACACAGTCTTGTCTGTGGAGAGTGGAGAAAGGATGAAGATTCTTCTCACTCAAGTCAGCAGTTTTCTTTTCTATCTGACATTCTATCTGTTCTTGGGGAAAATGGGTGAGTTGTGTTTTCATGGCTCCAATTTGTGTCTTTTAGAGTGTATGGTCACTCTTAGTCTCATTGCTTCCAGTCGTTTCTAATGTCTTCAATATAAAATACTTAGTATCTAAGTGTAATTGTTAACGTTGTCACGTTAAATTAACTGTGTATTTGCTTTGTCTCTCCTGTCACTTCAGCTCAGATGACTAATCTGTCCTCATCTGTTCGTCAAGAAAGTGGTTTTGTGTCAGCTACTGTTGGTGGGAGCGTAACTTTACAATGTTTCTATGGAGGTGGTGTGGTAGCAAGGTATTACTGGTATAAACAAACTCTTGGACAGAAACCAAGGCTCATCTCTGGCTTCTACACGTATGATAAAAAATGACATTTTTTATGATGAATGCAAGAACAATCCACGCTTCACACTGCATATTGAAAATCGTAAAAAATCACCTGAAGATCTCAGATTTATGCATTTCAGACTCAGCCACTTACTACTATGCAAGTAGCTTTGCAGTAACATTTGAATTTGCAGAGGGCACTACTGTCAGTGTAAAGGGTTCAGGTTTGAACATCCCGGCTTTGGTTCATCAGTCAGCATCTGAGACCATCCAGCCAGGAGGCTCTGTGACTCTGAACTGTACAGTACACACTGGGACCTGTGATGGAGAACACAGTGTTTACTGGTTCAGAGACTCTGAAGAATCTCATCCAGGACTCATTTACACCCATGGAGGCAGGAATGATCAGTGTGAGAGGAAACCCAACACACAAACACACACCTGTGTCTACAATTTGCCAATGAATAGCCTGAATCTTTCTCATGCTGGGACCTACTACTGTGCTGTTGCCTCATGTGGACGCATACTGTTTGGAAACGGGACCAAGCTGGACTTTGAGTGTAAGTAACTTTCTAGCCGAGGTTGTTGCATCTGATAAATACTCATCATTACTTTCTAAACAAACTTAGAATGAAAACAGAAAACATGCTGAGAGCTCTGTTTCT
This sequence comes from Oplegnathus fasciatus, assembly GCA_003416845.1. NCBI lineage: Eukaryota > Metazoa > Chordata > Actinopteri > Centrarchiformes > Oplegnathidae > Oplegnathus > Oplegnathus fasciatus. The sequence continues at coordinate 86,936 of NTHP01000920.1, read as the reverse complement.
GATGTCTGTCTCTCTACAGATGAGGCTGACTGGGTGTATTTCTTGAGTGGAGCTTCAGCATTCACCGGCATCCTGGTTGTTTTACTGGCTTTCTCAGTGTGCATGATGAGCAATAGAAGCTGCCAATCTTTATGTAACTGGTACTTTTTGTATCTGACAGCTTGTTTTCACTGAACATGACTTTTAAATAAAAAGCTTTTTCTGTTTCACAACCAGAGTCTCAAGCAAGATTTTCAGCTCCCTCCACAGCAAATGCAAAGATGAATAAACTGTTGACTGTAAATTAACTGTTGAATTGTCATTCAGACACGTTTTTATTGTACTGTTTTCTTAATATTTTTTTAATTGCTAACTAAATAATATGTTATATGTGATATATATTTTCTTATGAGGGTTACAGAAAAGCAGAGAACCTCTATTATGCTGCTTTAAGTGTCAACCTGCAAAACAGATCAAGAAGACAGAGGGATCAAACCTGGAGTGAATGTGTGTACTACAGCATAAAGCAGTAGAACTGGACATATTACAT
>NTHP01000920.1:65229-78669 GCA_003416845.1 Oplegnathus fasciatus | reverse complement strand
CTTATTGTACAAATATTTCTAATATTTTTAATATTCTGACTACGCTTAATTCTCTCACCTTACATTAACTCTATATTTGCTTTTACTCTCACTTCACTTCAGCTCAGATGACTGATCTGAAATTCTCATCTGTTCATCAAAGGACTGGTTTTGTATCAGTTAAAACTGGGGACAACTTGACTTTGCGATGTTTCTATGAAGGTGATGTTGCTCCAAGGCTTTCCTGGTATAAGCAAACTCTGGGACAGAAACCAAGGCTCATCTCTACTTACTACAAGTATGAACCAAATGCCACTTTTTATGATGAATTCAACAACAATCCACGCTTCATACTGAACACTGAAAATGGTAAAAATCACTTGACGATCACAGATTTACGCATTTCAGACTCAGCTACTTATTATTGCTTTAATTATTTATACACATTAGAATTTCCAGACAGCATTATTGTCAGTGTAAAGGCTTCAGGTTTGAACATCCAACCTTTGGTTCATCAGTCAGCAGCTCAGACCATACAGCCAGGAGGCTCTGTGACTCTGAACTGTACAGTACACACTGGGAGCTGTGAGGGAGAACACAGTGTTTACTGGTTCAGAGACTCTGAAGAATCTCATCCAGAACTCATTTACACCCATGGAGGCAGGAATGATCAATGTGAGAGGAAACCCAACACACAAACACACACCTGTGTCTACAACCTGCCAATGAAAAGTCTGAATCTTTCTCATGTTGGGACCTACTACTGTGCTGTTGCCTCATGTGGACACATACTGTTTGGAAATGGGACCAAGCTGGACTTTAAGCGTAAGTAAGATTTTTCTTTGAGGAGGTTTTGCATATCCGAATGGAGGGCCTAACGCTAGAGGGTGTCGTATGTTGTACAGACAACATAGCCTTTAAGTTAAATTTGTTATTTTGGGCTACATATATAAAATTGACTTGACTCGTAATTTTTGTCATAAAAACAGAAAACATACTGAGAGCTCTGTTTCTGATGTCTGTCTCTCTGCAGATGAGGTGGACTTTCTTGTCTTGGTGTATTTCTTGAGTGGCAGTTTGACATTCACCTCCATCCTGGTTGTCTTACTGGCTTTCGTAGTGTACAAGATGAACAAGAGAAACAGCTGCCAACCCACAGGTAACTGGTGCTTGTCATATCTAGCAGCTTGGGTTCACTGAATTTGGCTTTTAAATAAAATAACCTTTTCTGTGTTTCACAACCAGAGTCTCAAGCAAGAGTTTCAGCTTCCTCCACAGCAAATGCAGAGGTGAATGCAGTTCTGATTATCTGTTAAATAGCTATTCAATTCAATTAACTGTCTTTGGGACAAAGTTTTAAACCATATTGTGATCTACTTTATATTTTGTTACCAGGGTTACCAAGCCGCAGACAATCTCCATTATGCTGCCTTGAGTGTTAACCTGCCCAACAGATCAAGAAAACAGAGGAACAACACCAAGAATGAATGTGTGCACTCCAGTGTGAAGCAGTAAAAATGGACATTTTTCATTTGCATTGTGTAAATAAGGTGGAAATTTCTTCAAATCAGGTGTAATGTAGATCTTGAGATAAAAATCTGTTTGTGGTAAGGTTTAGAAACATGCACATTCTTTGTTGTTTTTGTCTTAGTGGTTTCAACAGTGACGAAAAAAACCATCAAAAATCCTAACATTATATTAGTTTTGTGATTATACCAGTACATTTAGAAGGACAAATTAATTTTTCTCTGTAAAACATGTTCCATTTGGGCTATGAGGACCACAATGAAAGTAAGTGGTATTATTTGTCTCTTGTCTGGTTTTTAAACAAATTCTGTGTAATGCGCATTTCCATGTACATTTTGCGCCATTGATGATCAAATAAATCTATGTATTGAACACTTTGACCTTGTGTGTGCATGTGCGTTCAATCCCTGGTCGTGGCACATCTTTGTCACGCATAGGACCATGTGTACTGAAGAAAGCATGTGACTGTTCTCATCTATACCCCGCCAATTGTGGAAATATAACTATAGGCCTAAATGGAAAGAGTCTCTGTCTGTCTTGTCCCTTTCCAAACAGGCATGTTTTGAACGGGCCTCGATTGCATTTGATCTTAAGTTGGATGCGCGGGCCGGCAATTTGCAATTAGCATAGGGAAATGCCCCAATAAACCCATATAAGGGCAGCAGACTTAAGTGCTGTGTGCAAACCACAAACCAACAAGCCACTGACATTTGACAGGTAACAGGTTAAACTAAAGAAAAAATAAAGGAAATGCCACCTAAGGGTAGCAAAAAAAATAAATAAACAGAGATAGAAACTTTACTTGACAAAGTATTGTTAAAGCTAGGGTTGGTAATGTGGGAGAAACCAGCAAGAGTAAGCTAGATTTTGAAAGTATCCGACTGCACCTCCCTTCAGGCCTCCCTCCAAAGCCGCTCCCCCAAAACACATGAACGCACACTGCCTGACTACTGCTGGAGGACGAGTCCACGGATGACTCAAATCAAACTACCTCATGTCTCATTCACATGTTCTTCGTACTACATTATATATTACGAAAAATCCTAATCAGTGACGTATGCTGTCATAATTAATGACTGGACATGCGCGTGTGTTCGTGCGTGCAGACATATTGGTCTAATTTTGTTGTCATTCATCTTTAATAAGTGTATACATTTAAAATTATTAAATAAATAATTAATTGTAGAACATTTTTCTTCTGTGTTTTCATAAAGTAAATTGGTTTTTCATCATCATTATGGTCACAATCATGTGGTCTAGGGCACTCTTAAATTTTGATCTTACCTAAGAACAAGCGGGAAGTATGCTGTATTGATGACGAAGTATTGATGAATGCCACAAAAGTTTTGAAATTATTCGCACGCACAATTTAACATCAAATCTGTGCGAACGTATGATTGATGCATGAGGCTCAGTGTGTCTATCAAGTCATATAATGTGATTTGTTTTCGAAAATCGGAGCATTGCTGTCAGATTTCACCTCAATATAGTAAAGTATTGTCTCGCAATAAACTAATAAAACAAGTGCTTTCAGCATCCAGGCTTTCTTGGTATAGTATGACCTATGTTGTCAAATGTGCTATTTTCCTACTCTCGCTATAACTGTAGTTTACATCATACAACCACACTGGAAAATTAGCATTTAAACAAATTCAGTACCCACATTGTTAGTGCTGCACTGCTGAAAGCATGAAACACGCCCCAAAGCAAAAACCTTCATTATTGAGTGTGCACATGATCACAGAAATAGACCACACCCGCCTGTTTAATACCCCCTACTGACTGGGAGATGCTTTGCTAGTTATGTCTCATTTCCTGGTAGGGCTGTGAAAAACGTATATCATTTCATATTATGTTCTATTGTTTATTTCGTTGTGTCACAAATCACACTCTTTAAGGTCATTTGGACGACACTTTGCATTCTTCTGCATGGCACAAATGCAGGCAGGAAATCTGCATAAAGGCAACACAAACAAACATGGAGGAGAGCAAACGTGACACAGAACGGGGTAATTCCAAACAGGAGAAGGACTCCAACCAGCCAAGACAAAACAAGGAGCGCCTACCTAAAAGAGGGGCTACTTCTGTCGCACGGACGTGGTTTGGGTATGAAAAGTCTGACACGTACCAGAAAACCGTAGTTTGCAAATTATGCCACTGCATGTGGTCATTTTATATAAACTATTTATTCATTGAAGTTACAGAAAATCACTGGTGTACTTTAGTGCTGAAGTGTATGTCACGCAAAAGAGCCAATAAAAACAAATGGAAAGGTCAAAGTTGAGATGCAAGAATGACGCATGGCAAGAATGATGATGCAAGTTGACATGCAAGAAAACAGTCCTCCTTAAAAGTTGCCAGGAGCTGCTGGTGTAGCCTTTGAGCGGCACAGTGAATTACATTTTTTATTTATTTATTTTTTTCTCGCCTATAACTAGCTAACATTAACTAGTGCGACCAGTTATAGTTGACTAATATAAACTTGCCACCATAGGAACAGTGCTTACATGACCATCGAAACGAGCCACAACTTAACCGCGCTCGTGCACGCACGCGCCCGCGTCATAGGCGCGCTCTGGTACTTACACAAATAGCACTACACCTCTGCAGAAAATGTGCTACATCTGGGTATGTATCGTTATCTGGATATGAAATTACCTATATTGGGATATGAGATTTTGATCATATCGCACAGCCCTATTTCCTGGTCATAATTTAAATCAGGACACTNACATTTTTCATTTGGTTCAGTTAGCGTTCGCACTGTAACTTTGTCAAGCGCACCAAACATTGTAAACAAATGTCACGCGATTGAAACGGTCACTCGTCTATTGGACAAAATATCAGAGTGAAACTCACAGACACTTCCCGATCTCAGAAATAATGGAGCAACACCAAATTTATTGTTTTGCAAATGCTTCACAAGAAGGCGAACAATATGAGCAGCTGACAAGACAGCGAGTTGTTGAACATTTCATTCTGTGAATGAGGCGAGTGACAGCTGCCAACCCACAGGTAACTGGTACTTTTCATATCTGGAAGCTTGGGTTCACCGAATTTGGTTTTTAAATAAAATAAACTTTTCTGTGTCTCACAACCAGAGTCTCAAGCAAGATTTTCAGCTTCCTCTGCAGCAAATGCAGAGGTGAATGCAGTTTTGATTATCTGTTGATTAACCATTTAACCACCTTTTATAGCACAACAATTAACTGTCTTGTGGACGTTGTTTACATTTTTAAACTATTTTGTGATCTACTTTATATTTTGTTACCAGGGTTACCAAGACGCAGACAACCTCCATTATGCTACCTTAAGTGTTAACCTGCCCAACAGATCAAGAAAACAGAGGAACAACACCAAGAATGAATGTGTGTACTCCAGTGTGAAGCAGTAAAAATGAACATTTTTCTTTTACATTGTGTGAGTAAGGTGGAAATTTCTTCAAATCTCTTTGGGGGTGTAATGGAGATCTTGAGATAAAAATCTGTTAGTGGTAAGGTTCAGTCACATGCACATTCTTTGTTGTTTTTGCCTTAGTGGTTTCAACTGTAACAAAATAACATCTAAAATTAGTTTTGTGATTATACCAGTACATTTAGAAGGACAAATTAATTTTTCTCTGTACAACATGTTCCTCTTGGGCTATGAGGACCACAAAGAAAGTAAGTGGTATTATTTGTCTTTTGTCCTTCATGGTTTTTAAACTAATTCTGTGTAATGCGCATTTCCATGTACATTTTGTGCCATTAATAATCAAATAAATCTATTTATGGAACACTTTGACCTTGTGTGTTCAATCCCTGGTCGTGGCACATCTTGCTTTGTCATGCATGGCACCATGTGTACTGGAGAAAGCATGTGACTGACCTCATCCACACCCCGCAACAGTGGAAATAGAAATAATTCAGCACCTTTTAGCTGCTTTTTGGACACACATTTGATGCATTGTGATTTGGCGCTATATAAATAAAATTAAATTGAAAATTGAACTGAATTGGATGTCTACAGGATGTAAAACGTGTCTAAAATCAGAACATTATATTATTGTTACGATTAAACCCATACGTTTACAAGGCCAGATTAATTTACGCTGCACAAACTCTCTATACTCTCTCTCTTAGGCTATGAGGAGCATGATTTATCTACCAATAATTGGTGTTATTTGTCTTCTACCCTTAATGGTTTTTAACCTTATTATGTGCATTGTACATTTCCATGAACATTTTGTGTCAAATAAGAATAAATAAATCAAATCTATTCATTCACACCTTGACAATGTTTTATGTGCATGTGCTCAGTGGCTGGTACTGTAGAAGAAAATGTAACACCAAATAGTTTTTTGTTTTATTATGCTTCCGCCTCGCAGCATTATATTTTCGGGTTGTGTTTCTTCAAATCTGGCACAAATGTCCACTTGGACTCAAGGATGAACTGACTAGAATTTGGTGATCAAAGGTCACTGTGACCTCACAAAACATGTTTTTGGCCATAACTCAAGAATTCATACACTAATTATTTTAATTATTAAATTTCACAAGTGTCTGATAGGATGAAATCAAGTGATTTTATTGTTTACCCAAAAGGTCAAAGGTCAACTTCACCATGACATCATAATGTCCTGGAATTTTTTATTGATTTGGACCCCAAGGTACTTGTATGAGTCCACCCTCTTCACTTCCTCTCCCTGGATGANCCTGGATGACAACCAGGACAGGGGGCCTCCTGTTCCTCTGGTAGTCCACCACAAGCTCATTGGTTTTGCTGATATTGAGCTTCAGGTGATCGTCGTTGCACCATGTGATGAAGCTCTGTATCAGTCCTCTGTACTGCTCTGTAAAAATAGTCTCTAAGTGAAGACGGCATGTTTCTCACTGGACGTTATTCACTGGAATCATACATGTCAATATAGTGATGAAGTAAGTCTTATCTTTATTTTTTTTATCTTTATATTGTCTTTGTGTGCCTTTATTAACTGCCTACCTTTCTGTATGACAATTAGCTCTGTGTGGAAAGAGACTATTTACATTTGCATGAGCCTTTTGGGTGAAACCCTTTGAACTACCCTATGGGAAATAAACTTGGTCGAGTGAGTTGTGAGGAAAGCCCAGCCTAGTAAGAGTTGCACCTTAACTTACATAGAACAAAATTTTTCCCAGAATCTCTGCTGCCCCTCCTGTTGTCTTTTACCATTACAATAGCAACTTAAATAACAACATGGAGCGTAAATTGTCATATCCAGAAAACCCCAGAATTCATTTAACCCTTTGTCCTGGTGAAACAGACGTGTATTAGCTTATGTTAATCCACTCGCCTTCTAGTCACCTCAGACAGGGTATAAATTCTCTGCCTTTAGGGTTCAGAGCAGAGAAGTACTTGATACAGCGTGTGCGTGTGTGTGCTTTCTCTCCATGCTTGCATGAAATGCTCCATCATAATCACTGTTCTTTTAAGAAACGTAAGTAAAGATTCTTTTCTTCAATGGACCTGAGTGAAGTTTTTCTTCGACTAAAGATTCTGCCACAATACCTTTGGCTTTGTCATGCGTGAATGGCTCATGGGACTGTGTGTACTGGAGAAGACATTGACTGAACACACCCATGTCCATTCAACCCAGGAGAAAATAATAATAATCTGGCACATTTGACCTGCTTTTGGACATTAGAGGGCATTAGATCCTGCCCAGGGAGCCCTGGAAAGGAAGAATTGAAAACGTTTTTTTAATTGTTTTTATTAAACAAGCTGGAGTGAGCTGGCTGATAGCTGATAGTGTCACCTAGAGCATCTATACTGAAGCCCAGCCCGCCCCCCACTTTTGGGTGGAAATGAATTGGCCTGTCCATGGTAAATAGTACAGGATTCTCACCAAAATAGGATAGTTTGGAAAGATTCATCAGCAGCAGTTTACTAAACATCAACATGAAACATATTGTTTACCGTCTTAGTTTAGCGAACACAAAATACAGCTGAGTTTTAAAAAGGATTTGGTCATAAACCAAAGTACGGGATAAATAAATGATGATGTGCTAGATGAAATGTCATGGGATACAAGTTTTACAGTTCATCCTCTGGGGACCATGACTGTCTGTACCAAATTTCATGGTCACATAGTCTGGAAACTATGATAATCTGTACAAACTTTTGCCAGAGGATAACCAAAGTAGTAAGATTAATTCTCTGGGGAACATGAATGTCTGTAGAAAAAGTCTTGTCAATCTGTCCAATAGTTAGATATTGTATTAGTTAGCTCCAATAGAGATATTTCAGTCTGGATCAAAGTGATGGATCACCCAACCAAACATTGCCATCCCTAGAGCCAGTCTGCAAGCATAGCTAAAATCAATAAATGTTGACATTTAACTTTGAAACCCACTTACTCTTTAACAGATATGTAAAACACAACAAAAGTTCAACTGAACTGGGAGACTACCATCAGAACATTTGCATAAAGATAACCATTTCTCAACTTTCTCAACAGGGAGTTACATGTTTTTTCCCATCTGTTTCTTGTTCATCATGGAGCTAATCAGGATTTATATTAGATTCTCACACCATTGTTTTTTTTATTTATTTATTTATTTATTTTTTACTAGCCAATGCATACTAACTGTCCACATACCTCTGCCCCATGTAGACACCTGTACAGTCATTTGGCAGATGCTTTTGTCCAACATGCTTTAGATTTTCTCATATACATACATTGGGAGCAATGTGGATTTCAGTGTCTTAACAAGTGTCTGCCACCAACTACCATCAATTTTATAGAATGTTTCTGTCAACTACAAATTTAATTTGCTCATATTTCTTTTCATTTTGGATAATATTTGAGTATTGGTTACAGTTTGGCCTGTCTATGTCCCATTTACTCTTGGCCTTTACAGTACCCCCATGTTTTTTGCTTTCTGTCTCTTCTAATGAAATGTGCTTTGTGGTTTTCTCTCACATACTGTAGATGCTCCTTAAGACAAAGATCACTTAGACATCCCAAAACAGTGGCAATACCACTGCTTACTTCAAATACTACTACTAGAAACATCAGATTAAAAGCAAATAAAGCAGACTCAATTACTCAATTATTTGTATCTAACAATGGCACAGATTACAGTCTTAGTTCACATGACTTCAGTTTATGAAGAGAGTCAAGTGTATTGTCACATATGGATAAACTGCTCAAAATCATAACAGTGGGGTTAATTTTGTGTATTTGACAGGTAGTTAGCAAACTATCAAGCCTGCATGTCCACTGCTTGAAACAGTGAAGTCCATTAATGTTGAGCAGAATTGTGGTGGTGTGTACTGTATATGAAGATAATTTATCTTGCAGGAATTTTTATTATAATGCCAAGATGAGAAGCTGTTATGTTCTTCATATACTGTATTTCTCACTGTTTGATTCTATTCAAGGAACAAATTGACACTGTAGGTGAAAGTGAACATCATCATCATCATCATGATCATGTTTCCTATGTGGTTCATACTGTTTAGTGTCACCTCTGGCTGGCCAATCAAATTCAGTCTTGTCTCTTAAGAGTGGAGAGAGCATGAATGTTTTTTTTTCATTTAACACGGCAGTTGGAACACGATGGCACCTCCTGTGTTTGCGTTCTGTCTCACATGTCTATTCTTGGGGAAAATGAGTGAGTTGTATTTTTGTGGTTCAAATTTGTATCTTTTAGAGTGTATGTTCACTTTTCATGACATTGCTTCAAATCATTTCACATGTGTTGATTATAATATACTTTCTATTACATGAAATCAATTGTGCATTTGGCTTGTCTCTCATTTCACTTCAGCTCAGACAACTGAACGGAAATTTTCCTCATCTGTGCGCCAAGAGAGTGGTTTTGTATCAGCTTATGCTGGTGACGAGGTAACTTTACGATGTTTCTATGACGATGATGCTTCAAGACTTTACTGGTATAAACAAAGCACTGGACAAAAACCAAGGCTCATTTCTACCTTCTATAAGTATGAAAGAAATGGCTCTTTTCATCATGAATTCAAGAACAATCCACGCTTCACACTGGATACTGAAAATGATAAAAAATCACTTGAAAATCTCAGATTTAAGCGTTTCAGACTCAGCTACTTACTACTGCGCAAGTAGCTATACATTTCTTTTTGAATTTGCAGAGGGCACTACTGTCAGTGTAAAGGGTTCAGGTTTGAACATCCAAGCTTTGGTTCATCAGTCAGCATCTGAGACCATCCAGCCAGGAGGCTCTGTGACTCTGAACTGTACAGTACACACTGGGACCTGTGATGGAGAACACAGTGTTTACTGGTTCNNNNTCTCATCCAGGACTCATTTACACCCATGGAGGCAGGAATGATCAGTGTGAGAGGAAACCCAACACACAAACACACATCTGTGTCTACGACTTGCCAATGAAGAGTCTGAATCTTTCTCATGCTGGGACCTACTACTGTGCTGTTGCCTCGTGTGGACACATACTGTTTGGAACCGGGACCAAGCTGGACTTTGAAGGTAAGTAATATCTAGCATGGGTATTCATCTGATAAAATATGATTGATTTACACCTCATCTTACATAAACACAAAAAGGTAAAAGCTGAAAGCTCTGTAATGTCTCCTGATGTCTGACTCTCTGAAGATGAGGTGGACTCTCTTGCCTTGGTGTATTTCTTGAGTGGAGCTTTGGCATTCACCACCATCCTGGTTGTTTTACTGGCTTTCTTAATGTACAAGATGAACAAGAGAAACAGCTGCCAACCTACAGGTAAGTGGTGCTATGTGTATCTCACAGCTCTTATTCTGAAAGCATGTCTTTTCAATTAAAGACCTTTTCCTGTGTTCTCTGGCCAGAGTCTCAGGAAAATATTCTGCAAATGAACAGGTGAGTTTGTTTTGACCACCTGTTGAATTACATTTGAAACACATTTTTATTACACAACACGTTCTGACAGGTCCACAATTGTGATTTATATTTGGTCACCAGGGTTGCCAAGACGACCTCCATTATGCCGCTTTAAGGGAAAACAAACTTACGGCCAAAGAATCAAGAAGACAGAGGAACAACACCAAGAATGAATGTGTGTACGCCAGCATTAAGCAGTAGAACAGGACGCTGGATGCTTCATTTGTACTTTCTGAATAAGATGAACATTTATTAGTGTCTCTTTCAAGGTGTAATGTTGATTTAGACATAGACATAGATGTGTGTCTTCATTTTGGTCTGGAGTCAAAAGATGAGATCAAGCATTGCTAACGTGTGGTCATATACATATTTAGGAACCCCTGCTGTTTTTGTTGTTTCTGTCTATGTAGTTTCAAACAGGATGTCTCCTCCATGTTACTTGTTTTTCTTTCAAAGCAACCAAACAACCAAACCTTGCATTATTTTTAGCAAAGAAGAGGAGACCTTTTTTTTTGCAATCAAACCAGTATATTTAGAATGTCACTGATACTGCACATCAAGTTACTTTTGGACTATAAGTATCACATCGTGAAGAATTCATGTACCTTTTTTTTTCGATTCTGCCCTCAATTGTTCCCAACCATTTGCTGTAATATTATTTTTGTATCAGTATAATGACGAAATACATGTATTGTAATGTTCTCATGTGACATTTTGACAAAATATGTGTGTGTGTGTGTGTGTGGTTGCACTTACATTGCTATCTTTGTGAGAACCAATTTCTGTTTTAAACCACTGTAGGACATTTCTGCATTGTGAGGACATTTTGGCCAGTCCTCACTATTTCAAAGGACTGTTTGAAGATTAAGACTTGGTTTTAAGGTCAAGGTTAGAATTAGGTTTAAGTTAGGGTCAAGGTAAGGTTTGGGGTTATGCATTTAGTTGTTATGGTTAAGGTTAGGGTTAGTGGCGAGGGAATGCATTATATCAATAAAGGTCCTCAAAAGTATAGAAAGACAAATGTGCGTATGTGTATTATCTGCTAGGAGTAGTTATCATTGCCATGTCAGAAAGCTAAAAAAAACACATGAGGCTGTAATAAACAAGTTACAGATAGCAAGATTACACATACTACTGGTCTGACTGCTAACCCCATTTACTGTATGCCGTTACCAGTTTCAGACGGCCTTTGACTATATAATTGTGATCACCATTATTTAACTGAACTTCCACAGGAGTTCTGCCTCTGAGTTCCCCCCATTTTCTTAAACCAGAATTGTCTATCCACTTGTAGTGGATGAACAGGGTGTTGGCTCTGACTGGCTTGCTTGTGCTGTGAAAAATGATCAGATCTTAGTTGGTTGTATTAATAGAATAATCAGGTGTTGCTCTCTAGACCTCAGAAAGGCAAAGCAATGCAATGAAAGTTACTATCAACACAGAAAAGAAAGGAAGTGGTCATTTGTTGTGGAAAATTCTGTATTAAAGAGAATTTCAACTAAGCAGTTTTCTTTCAGAGATTTTATTACGCCTATATCCTTCTCATATGCATATGAGACCTCTGCCCTCATCCACCAAAGACAGAGACAGAAGACATGGAAACAGGTTACACTCCAGTTTTATACTTTGAATAAGGGGTTGTCTTTACGGGTTCTCACAACCGGTTCTCAAAACAAACGCATCTGCTGTTTCTTACAACAAGTGCTATTTCGGTTTCTCACAGTGAGTGCATCTACTACGGTTTCTCACAGTAAGTGCATCTGCTGTTTTGTCTTCCCTCCCTCCTCCTAGGACAGAGTCTTCCAGGTTGAGATTAACCATCCCGAGGGAAAGAGGAGTCAAGGCCTTCTAAAGGCCCAAACAGGCCTGTACACACATCAAGGCCTTCCAGAGGCCTGAACTCGGCCTGTGCACACATACCACATGAGGAATTAACGTATAAAGTATGTAAAAGCAGAAAAATAGATAAAGTAGAAAAGTAGAAAAATAGGTAAAAACAAAAATTCCAACACATCATTACTCTGAGCCATTACTTTTAGCTTTATCTTTCACTTGAGCGCCTTTGCGGTCTTCAGCGGGATACAGAAGAGGTCTATGTGGACTTTCACATATATTGGATGCCCCTTAAGGTGAGGACCATTAAAACATCCAAAACATCAGTATCAGTTGATATCAGTATCACATTTGATAGTACAACCACTACTTTGTTGAATACTACAAGATATTAGAATACTACTTACAACATGTACAAAAACAAGAGATAGAATAGGACAAAGTGCTATATCAATGAAATGCAGAAAATACACATTTACATTTTTGAAAAGAGAAAACAGATAATAATTACTTAACTTGAACGTCATAAACTTGATAATAGGGTAAAATAATTTGATATAAAAATTAACCATGAGAAAAAATATCTCATAAAAACTATTGTAAGTAAAATATAAGATCTGCACAATTATTTCAATAATACTGTTTCTGTTTTTTGTTGAAGGGTTGGTTCACCTGAATCACATCAAAACACATTTTTTCACTCCCAGTACACCTTAGTGGTAGTTGTGCAGACAGTTGTGGTTTTGCTTTTATACGATCTCTGCTGCCTCCCCAGTACAGTGGAAGTGAAGAGAATCTTTGAAAATAACAAACAACAACAAAATATATATGTCCTTCTCGCTCCGGATAATCCGCATTTAGATGAAGTCCATCAAAAGTCACATCTTTTCGTAGTCAAAAACCATGTCAAAGGAATTTTTAAATTTGTTGTTAATGTCTTTAGCCGTGCTAGCAGCATGGCTCAGGACCAGACTCTGTCTCTCCATCCACCCTGAAGCACTGCGCTGATCAACTGTCTCTGGTGTTCACGGACATCTTCAACACCTCACTGGTGACATGCCTTATGCCAGCCTGCTTCATAACCTCCACCATCATCCCCGTCCCCCAAAAAACAAGGATCAGAGGACTTAACGACTATAGACCCGTCACCCTGACCTCTGTGGTAATGAAGTCTTTTGAGCGCCTGGTGCTGTCACACCTTAAAGCCATCACGGACCCACTACTGG
>NTHP01000920.1:31434-43448 GCA_003416845.1 Oplegnathus fasciatus | reverse complement strand
CCCACCTGGCGTCGCCTCACTCACTTAACAGGATAAGATGTATTGGTTGAAATAAGGTAAGCAAAAATGCTGACAGTAAATACATAGCCTATTTACACATGTATTTTCTATAAGTATATGATGAAAATATAGTGAAGCAACATGATAAGGTGTTTCAGTTGAAATAAGGTATTGCATTAACTACAGTAAATTCATTTCAAGTAAAAACTACATTCATGTTGTCCAGGCAGGGAGGAAGAGGGAAAAGGGAAGAGAAAGCGAAAATATAAAGCAACAGGTTAGTTTGTGCGTCACGGAATTAATATACTGTATCTAATTATACAAGGTCATTTTAGGACCTAGGTGAAAGAACTGTTTGGGGAAAACTGCTTTTAATGCTGGCACACTAAACATTTATGTTGGTACTTTGTGGATATTACAATACATTTGGCAATAATAGCAATGCTGTTGTAGTAGTGTATATGGTTTGGCAGGGGCATATTTTGAGTTCTGGTATTGGGCTGGTTTTTGGGCTGGTTTAATCGGCCGTTGGGCTGGTTTTGGGCTGATTTTGATTGGCCATTGGGCTGATGTTGTCACACAGACCTGGCAACCCTGCTGCCAGATTTTGCTAGGTTTCGGGAGACTGAACATGGGTTTATTTGATCTGAGAAGTAGGTCCAGTTATCTGTACATACTTGGGCTAGACTTGGGCCAGAAGTCACTGAAAGACAGAATAACATTTAACTGGCTAGTATTGTGGATGTCATAGACTTCCTAATACGTTGACTAATACGTGAAAAAAAAGTTGAAAATTAGCAAAGTGTTCCTTTAAGAATAATTTAAAGTGCAGCAAAGGTCTTGTGGTCTGACCAGGCAAGCAGTAACTGATGCCCGCTATGCAGCAACTTAGAAACCTCATTGGTTTTAAAGTGCCATTCTACCCAAAGTAAGTGTGTTTAATGTGCCAAACTGGGATTTCGACCTCTGAACCTTCTGCCACCACCCCAAGATGGAGTGAATTCTGTATTGTGAAAGAAAAGCATTTGTGATTCTCAAAGCTTTAAAAATACAATAAAAAATCAGCAGAAGTGTCTTCAGAAACAGTGCTGTTGTTACCTAGAAAACCTAAAAGACTTCACTGTGAGCAGCAACAAAAACAAATTCTATTCACCTCCACAGCGCAATAAAGGGGGCGGCTTGGGGACTGGGGGGTGGCTGGTTCAAGTCCAGCATGGACCACAGTATGGAGTGTGGACTGGTAGCTGGAGAGGTGCCAGTTCACCTCCTGGGTACTGCCGAGGTGCCCTCGAGCAAGGCACCAAACCCTTAACTGCTTGGAGCGCCGACTGTGTGGCAGCTGCATCACTCTGACATCTCTCCGACTAATGCATGTCTATAGGTCCCATGTGTGTGCATGTGTTCTGGGCCTATGTGTGTAATGACCAATAACAATAGAGTATAAAAACTGAATTTCCCCAATGAGGGATTAATAAAAGTATAAATTGTTAATTATTGTATGATGGTGCAGAAGCACCACAAACCACAGAGATGCATATCTCAAATCCCAGTAAACTGGCCCTTTAATGTAGCATAGCGTGAACAGTAGCAGACAAAAGAAAATAGATGGTAATGGTTGTGACAGCGTTTTAAATATTATTGCTTCACAGAATAAGACAAGAACAAAAAGAAGTGAGGACATCACCAGGAACAGAAAAGGTTGTTGTTGAAGACTGAAGTTAATAGTTACTATTTATGGCTAATAACAGAATCAAGTCAGTAGTAAGTTGCAAAAGTGTCATTGCTCAAAACAAGAAGAATATTATTAAGCACTCTAAAGTTGCAGAGTAAAAAAGAGAGCAGAATTTTAGCCTTTCATTCACCCACGTCCACTGGAACCTGGAAGCCTCACAAAGGACATGAGAGAGAAAAGGAAAAACTTACAACACAAAGTAATCAACAGCAAACTACAGTACGCTAGAAAAAGGGTTCACCTGAAAGCTTTGGTGTTTGGATGCGGACATACACTATGCAACTTCAAAAATCCCCTCGTATCTATTAATACCTTCCTCTAACCAGAAATGCAAGCGGAGGGTGCAAACTAGCCAGCTCTCAGCATTTGACTTTTGTTTTGACTCCTGTGGTGAATAATGTGAGAACTACAGCGAACAGGTTTCCGCTGGTGGAAACTTTAGTCCTAGCTTGAACACAGGAAGACTGGCCTGTGGCCTCCAGCCCACAGGGTGTAGCAGCTCAGACAGAAGCAAAGAGCAAAGACAAGTAATTTCTGCTTAAAGGGCAGCTGTGTGAAATGAGGGTGATGCAGATAACATGCTGTGTACACAAATGGGAAATACGAGCCCTCACCAGGAAAGGACATAATGGTCAACACTGTAATAATGCAGTGAAGTAAGAGAGCAGAGCATCATCTTATGTAAACTAGAACTCTCCTCAGAGTGAAGTTTTCCTTACATGACCAACTTCTCACACTAATTGTTATGTATTATAAAGTATAGAGCAAGTCAACTATTATAGTGTTTCCAGGCTCATGAAGCGGTGAGAAATAAATCGGTGCCTGCAAGAGTTCACACAGGAAGAAGACGCACAAGTGTCGTAACTGTCATCTGTCAACCAATCAGCATGGTCTCGGCTTGGTTTTTCAGTCACCAAGGAAGCCATTGCAAATGATTTGGGATGAACGTCATGCACCTTTATGTACAGTTGCCAGTTTATTATTGACCACAAATTTGGCACACATTTATTTTTATGTATTTATTTTTGTTTTTTAAAGATTCGTAGGCTGTAAGTGTTGTCAAATCACAAAAATGATTGCCTTCTTACTGTAGATAGGTATGCATCTATGTAAACACACTTTCACATGTCAAACCCTGCGCACTGTACATGCACTGGTGGACTTGGGGCGACCCCCACCCCGGTGCCCCCATGTTAAAAAAAAAGTCCCCTCTTGGATGCCCCTATTGCGGATCAAACACCATAAAGTGCCCTCTATGTTGGCCAAATATGCAAGAAAACATTCCTCTAGGGTGCCATTCTGGTGGAGAAATGCGTTGCATGTAGGCTCACCTACATGCTAGAAAATGAGTTGGCCTCTAAATGGTTAAATAGGCAGCTTGAGTCCGCCACTGTGTACACATATAGTAGACCCCGGTGTACAATATAGCTTGAAGCTGGATCTAACCATTACTGTCTATTTCCAGTTGTATGCGACCATTAAGCCTGCCATTTGTGGACAAAAAAAAAGGTTTCTTACGACACCAGAAATTACTTTCTTGCTGTTTGGACTTTGGAAGAATGCCATTTTAAATCAAACAGCAGAAAGTCAGAGGAATAACATTTGAAATTGGGGTAAATACTCCTAAATATATGTTATCTTAAAAATGATTCCTTCCCATGCTGTATGTCTACGCTTATGCGGCAAGTAATTATCAATTATCAAATTATCAAACTGCATGTAACAACTAGTTAGAATTTCGCCCATATGCCAGGGAATCAGCCAAAATACTTTAGAATGCTGTATATCCTAAGCCCCATTGCTAGTGATCATAGGCTTCATTGTATGATGTTATGTATATACAGTATATGCGACTAGTGCCTAAGTTAATTGTCAGGTTTAACAGTCATGTTGTTGTTAATGTTGCTGTGGATGAAGCTCTTCTCAAGGGCCAAAATTACCAAGGTGGGGGCACTGATCATGTGTTCACTGTTTCCAAAATAGGACATTCAATCTGATTGGCCAATCAAACACCCTCTTCTTCTCTGTGAAGAGTGGAGAACGTATAGAGATTCAATTCATTCATCACAGCATTTGAAGCACGATGACACCTCCAAACTTTGCTTTGTATTTCACATGTCTGTTTGTGGCAAATTTGGGTAAGTTGTGTTTTGTTACTGCTTGTTGTTTACTACACTATAATATATTATTATTATTATTTACTATAATCATGTGTTTGCTTGTAACAGGTTTTAATGCATTCTGTAATACAGATCACTGCAACATACTTGCATTAAATGACTTGTGTATTTGCTTTGTCTCTTTATTTTCTCCTCAGCTCATAGGACGACTTTAGAACAATCATCATTACATTTTAAATCAGCTAATGTTGGACAAAGTGTGACTTTGCCATGCTTTTGTCAAGGTGATGCAGCGGTTATGTTTTACTGGTATAAGCAAACTGTGGGACAGAAACCAAAGCTGGTGTCTACATTCTATGTGCATAATGATAACGGCACCTTTCATGATGAATTTAACAGTCCACGTTTCTCTCTGCATACTGGAAACCGTAAACATCACTTGAAGATTTCAGATTTGCGAATTTCAGACTCAGCTACTTACTACTGCGTAGGGAGCAATTTATATGTCTTTGAATTTTGCGAGGGCACTACTGTCAGTGTAAAGGGTTCAGGTTTGAACATCCCAGCTTTGGTTCATCAGTCAGCTTCTGAGACCATCCAGCCAGGAGGCTCTGTGACTCTGAACTGTACAGTACACACTGGGACCTGTGATGAAGAACACAATGTTTACTGGTTCAGAGACTCTGAAGAATCTCACCCAGGACTCATTTACACCCATGGAGGCAGGAATGATCAGTGTAAGAGGGAAAACAAGACACAAACACACACCTGTTTCTACGACTTGCCAATGAAGAGCCTGAATCTTTCTCATGCTGGGACCTATTACTGTGCTGTTGCCTCATGTGGACGCATACTGTTTGGAAACGGGAAAAAGCTGGACTTTGCAGGTAAGTAACTTTCCAGCAGACGTTGTCTCATTTGATAAATAGTGATGATAACTCCTTAAAGGATAGGTTTGTATTTTTTAAGTTTTTCTTAATACAATACTCATGTGCCAATAGGAATTATAGGTCACTGTGATTGTTACTTCTGTACTGGCCATGAGACAATTCCTTCCTATGCGCAACTCAACTGTGGGGGATAGCGGACAAAATCTACAGTCCTTGTTTCGTGCAAATATTTAAGTTTAGCCAAAGCTAATATGAGGCTTCAGAATTCAGAGTAAGCCAGACTAAGTGAATATCTGGCCTGGCAGTTGTGTATAGGACTATTACTGGTGTTGCGTCCTGGCAACATACCTGAATTCCTCTAGCAAGTATCTCTCTTCACTGCAGCTCAGCAAGGAAACAATGCCCATGGAAACACAAAAAAGGGATTTTGTACTAAAAAGACTGATGATGGAAGATAAACAGGGGATTTAGTCCTCAAATTTTTACAATTTACAGTTGTGCTTGGAAGGATTGTTCACTGGCCATGAACCGTTCACCAATAAGTCTTACCAGGCATATGGCATCTGAGTATTGTATTTGGAAGATACCCACTTGATTTGTCTAACTCACACTGCTGAAGCCTCATATCAGTTTCAGTTAAACTTTAGATGGCATTTTTACGCGGGATGAGGACTATGGATTTTGTCCCGTATTACTTACAATAAATGGCTTCAGGAAGGGATCTCTTTGTGGCCAGTAAAAACGACCGATAACCCTTTCAAAGCACATACAAATGGGCCTGTCTGTATTGTTTTAAGATAAACTTAAAAAAATCCAAACCTATCCTTTAATCAACATTAAGATAAACACTCAGGAGAAAACAACCTAAAACCTCTGTGATATTTTCCCGGTGTCTGGCTCTTCAGATGAGGTGGACACTTTTGGCTTGGTGTATTTCTTGAGCGCAGCTTTGGCATTCACCACCATCCTGGCTGTTTTACTGGCGTTCTTAGTGTGCATGATGAACAAGAGAAACTGCCAATGTACAGGTAACTGTTACTCTTTGAAGCTGACAGCAAGTATTGAGTGCATGTTTCTTTTGAATAAAAGGACTTTCATTTTGTGTGTCATAACCAGAGTCTGATGTAACATTGTCAGCAACTTCTACTCCGAATACAGTGGTAAGTATCATTTTCTATTGAGAAATAAAGAATTTTTTAATAGCATAGCGATATTTGTCTTTACCTGTCAGCAGGTGTCATAGGGGGAAAAAAGTCATTTGTACTCTCAGATGTTTCAGCAATACTGGTCAGCTTTGGCTGCTACCAGTTAGGTGCCAGGCCATGGACAATCTAATCTAGAAAAGCTGCTTGGGTTTAATGCAGTTTTGTTTTGATTCTGGCCAGAGATACATGCATATACTTTGAATTTTGGCTGTCAAACAACGCTATGATATCTTTGACAACCCTTGAACATAATTTCCGCTGACAACTTGACAATTGTTGACAACAATATTGTTTGATGTTATGTTCTGTCAATTATTGCACATAAATTTGAGAGTGTGAATTTGTCCATGACCTCTGCCGGGTTCTGTACCAGTTCTCTCTTGTGCTGTATCTCTTATAATAGCGATTAACTGTTTCTTTGTTACTAGTTATGTCAAGACCCAGAGAACCTTCATTACGCCGCTTTAAGGAATCACAAGGCCAACAGATCAAGAAGACAGAGGAACAACACCCAGAGTGAATGTGTGTACTCCAGTGTAAAGCAGTAGAGTTGGACATGTTTCTGTACTTTCTGTCTCTGTAACAAGATGTTTTTTATTGGGGGAATTTGAATATTCCTGAAACATGACAAACACTTTTGATTTCACAAAACTGAATAAATATAAAGGCTTGCCTTGTAATAAACTAAGCTCTTCCACTGAAAAAACACTTCTGTCAGACGGTTTCTTTGAAGTGATGCCAGTTGTGAAACATACACTGATTTCTGTCATTGCACCATTTGTTACCAAATTTTAAAGAACTACACACACTTTGGCACTGGTGGGGTTAGCTACTCTGAGAGTTTCCACAATTCTAACCAACCCTGTATCATTGACATTACATGTACAATATGTACATACATAAGGCCAAAGTCATCAAAGAACATTCTTTGTAGGTTGTTTATTGTACATGCTGCGACAAACCCAGATATGTAAGAAGCTTCTTGTAACCTCTTTGTAGTTGACAGTAATGAGAGAAGATCTAAGACCCCGTTGTGTCTTTGTCTCTGCGGTTTCAGGCAGGATGTCTCTACATCAGTGCTTCTCAGTACTTCTCTGAATCTTACCTATACATCCTATCCACATCTATGCAGGTCTTTGACATGAGTAAGTAGTAACAGTATTTAGATCCTTTATTTGGGCAGAGGCAGAGACACCACCATTTTAGTTAAAGTACTGCATGTTAATTTAAAGGGGAACACATGAGGAACAGTTTTGTGAAGGTGTGTGAATGGGTGTTTACCAGGCAAGAAGGGTGTGATGAAAAGATACCACTGAGGTAGATTAGAATATAACTGAATCAGAAGCCTATGTAAAAAATTGATCCTATTAAATGATAATTACTTTTAGGGATTTGAGTCACACATTACAAGATGCTTAGAAGATTATTATCTTTTATCTGACACCCACTGGTTAGAGAATGTTATATTATTGCTGCAGGGTGTTAAAATTGGACTTTCAATTATTCCTATAAATTAGTTTTTGAAGCACAAAACTTACTTTTACTTATTTGTTTCTATCCAGTAATTCTTAGGACATTATTAGCATATTGCTTCCCTTTTCAATTACAACTGCATGTTAATTGATAGCACATCACGCTGCTGGTGCTGGTGTTCTCTCTTTATCAGTTTTTGTTCAGGTCGACCACATTGTGAATTGGGTCTAATTATCCTGTGAAGACCTCGAACAGAAACACACCTTTTAAGTAGACTGTACAAAAGATGATGCACAAGTGCTTTTTTACATAGATGTCAGTGTGAAAAGGATGTGGTTACATACCAAACCCTTCTCGTTCCTGTTACATATTATAGGGGCAACAAGAAACAGCTGAAGTGGCTTTTGATAACAGCCAGCAGACCTTTTATACACACTGAAACCTAAAAGAAAGGAATTGGAGCTGTGGTACTAAGACAAAGTAAACTTTTCAAATAAAATGTGTTTTCTGCCATAAAAGAGTCCAGCAGTTTCTGTAGCATCCAGTGTTAAATGCAGTGAAGAGGTCGACAGAGGCCTCCAGGTTCCAATTATTTAACAATCTGTAATTTAATTGCCAATGCTGCTGAGAATCATTTGGTCATCTTAATGTCATAATGTCTTAACTGTCAGAACCACACTAACACAGCAGCAACACCAGAGTAAGACANCAACACCCAAGGAAACACCAACACCACATCATAGTGTCATTTTCTGTATGCTTATATAAACCATCTGCCTTCATTTTATCTCACTGTTCCGCTCATTTGTGTTGTTTTTTTTCTATGTTCCTTTACTGGAGTTCACTTAAACTGAGAATCCATATTTTTTTTGTCACCACACATTGTTTTCTGTTATTTCATATTCTTGTATTTCCTAATTTTGTCACTTATATTTTCTTGATTACCATCGTTTTTCGTTAGTAGAGNTAAGTAGACTGTACAAAAGATGATGCACAAGTGCTTTTTTACATAGATGTCAGTGTGAAAAGGATGTGGTTACATACCAAACCCTTCTCGTTCCTGTTACATATTATAGGGGCAACAAGAAACAGCTGAAGTGGCTTTTGATAACAGCCAGCAGACCTTTTATATGAACTGAAACCTAAAAGAAAGGAATTGGAGCTGTGGTACTAAGCCAAAGTAAACTTTTCAGATAAAATGTGTTTTCTGCCATAAAAGAGTCCAGCAGAGTTTCTGTAGCATCCAGTGTTAAATGCAGTGAAGAAGTCGACAGAGGCCTCCAGTTTCCAATTATTTAACGATCTGTAATTTAATTGCCAACGCTGCTGAGAATCATTTGGTCATCTTAATATCATAATGTCTTAACTGTCAGGACCACACTAACACAGCAGCAACACTAAAGTAACAAGACTAGATGGAAACCTACAGTAGTATGTGGCTGGACCGTGTGGTCAGTGTGCTATATTGTGGCCAAATTGTTACAGGCATAGTCAGTGGTCGTGTCAATAATGTGAATTCCTGGATATTAAATGTTCATCTGCAATTTCCTGTAGTGGTCCCAGTAATATTTGTTCTTAAAGTGTACTGGGGTAGCATATCAGGTTGCCACCTCCAATGTGGAAAAATATGCGACACTTTGCCAGCGGCCCCGTGCCCGGGGGACACAAATCAAGCAATATGCATCAATCTGTGCTTTTTATGCATCAATTCCTCTGCTACTCTCAACATGAATTTAAGGGAAATAAAGAGTCAATAAGAGTAAAGCACAGTTGCATCAATTATATTGAGGATTAAAACATCAGATCATAGACAGGCAAAATGTTTGGTCTGTCAAAATAAACTGTTTGGTATATTTGGAAGAAGCAAGAACCCACTGATAAACTCAGAAATAGCAAATGACCTGGTAGACCCCAGAGACCACTGTGGTGGAAGACTGAACAATACATTTATTTGTGAGAAAATGTATTAATTTATTTTATAATGCCTACATATGAGGATATAATATGCTCTAAGATAATACTAACCAACTGGACATTGGTGGATTTTAATCTGCCAAAGGCTCGACTACCTCATCCTCATGAGAGGTTTATTAATAAATAAATATTTATAAATATTTATAAATATTTAATAAATAAATCCACTAGTGGTAACTTTAGAGGGCTGCGCCTGTACTCATGGTGTTACGGTATACGTAATAACGTTCCCGCCTATTCACTTTGAAAGAGCAACGGCCAAAGGGGAAACTCCAACACTCAACTGACCAATCGTGTAACTTCATCACTCACTCACTCACTCACTCAGTGACAGACATTTGCGTTTGTAGGGCTGGCCCTCTGCGGTCCAGCCAAAAAAGCAGTTAAATGAAGCCACCAACACCCAAGGAAACACCAACGCCACATCACAGTGTCATTTTATTATTTTTTTAAGCCATCTGCCTTCATTTTATGGCACTGTTCTGCTCATTTGTGTTGTTTTTTTTCTATGTTTCTTTATTGGAGTTTGCTTAACCCTCTGAACCCCAAGCAGTTTCTGGGCGTTTTTTGCTCCTGTCACATTTTTACTCACTGTGGGCTCGTTTTTTCACTCCACCTGCAAGTCCTGCACCTCTCTGGAAACAGCACAATCATGGCCAGAAGAAGTGAGAACTCAAAAATGTTTTGTGCAGTATAACACAGTTATAAAGTCATAAATCATAGAAAAAAAAACAGAAAACGTAAGTTGAATTTCTTTTACAAAAATTGAAAAAAGATACATTTTTCCAAGTGCCCACAAGTGTTACCAGTACTGGGGGAGAAATGGGGGCTCCACTTGCTATACAATTGTTTTCTTTTTCTGTTCTACTATCTCTCTCAACAATACCTCTCTGTTCTCTCCGTCCTCTGCTCTCTGAATTTGTGTCATGTAGCTCCACCAGAAGTTTGTTTATGTCATGAATAGAGCATTTTTAGCAAACCTTGCCAAACCTTGTATTTAATATTAATATAAATCTTTATATTTTCTTTATATCAGCCGAGGAACATAATGTGCTCCATACAGCCTCATATGATTACGTTTGCCTTCAGAGTGATACACAGTACAGGAACCTGAATGCTCTACTAACGAAAAACGATGGTAATCAAGAAAATATAAGTGACAAAATTAGGAAATACAAGAATATGAAATAACAGAAAACAATGTGTTGTGACAAAACACATCTGCATTCAGGCCTGATGCAACTGCTTCATTTTTACACAGTTCGCCATTATCTCAGGTCTGAACTATCAGGATCGTAATGTTGAGAGTTTCACTAGAGCGCAGAGAAGTAAGCTGGAATAAGTAACTGTTAGTCTCATAATCAAGAGCACAAACACCAGCATAAAGGAGATTGTTGATGTTGAAAAAGACCAACAGTACAGCGATGCTCTGAGTACGTCAGCATGAAAACATGGTCACGATATCAATGTTAGGGGTCATAAAATTTCATGGCAATCCATGTAATAGCTGCTGAGATATTTCAATCTGGACCAAAGTGCTGGACCGACTAACCGACATAGCCATCACTCTGATAAAAAACATCCCACTATAGTCAAGTTTCCATCTAAATGTAGCACTAAATGTAACCAAATTTCCAATAAACATAAAAATTAATGTGCGTTTCCGTCCACTACTGTTATGTGAATACTAGGAGTTGGTGCATCAAGATAAACAGTTGGTGTCACACATTCTCCAGTCTGTGCCACTAAAGCATAATTAAGAGTGACAATCAAACAATGGGAAAAAAGGTAGAAAACATGATGGAAATATGGCATTTATCTTTGATGTATTAATTTGAAGAATTTTACAGTCTCCTCATCGCTCCACACACATCTGATGTTTTCGTTTGCAACCATTTTTCGTCTTTCCAGTGATGAGTGATGTTTAAGTCACATGCTGTACAACTGCTTTTCATGTGAATGGAAAATGAACCGAGAGGGCTTAAAAGAAATGGAGAATGGTACAGAAAGAAAAGGCATGTTGGTGGGTGTCACCAGGACAGATCTGAGCATCAACAAATGCAGAGTGAGCGAACCTTTTCACGACATTATTATGTGGGAGCCGGTCCTTAGTAGAGGATCAGAGGACACATGATATCAGACCCACTGAAAACCCTCAGAGCGAACCCGAATGCAGCATCCACAGAAAGCAGCGTCAAGCATGAAAACACGACACCACAGATCCCTCGCTTGATTTTCTTGTCATATTTCATATATCGTACCAGACTGTTATGGATTAAGTAAGGACATTTTCGATGGCGGCTCTAAAAACCTGCAGGAGTCGCTGAAGAGTTATTTTTTAGGCATCTGCAATTCTTGGTGGCAACACTGATCTCAAATTGCATCTGACACAGATATAATGTGGGATCATGAGACTTTAAGTAACTTAGCACCAAACTTTCCTGTGAAGTCATATTTTAGAGTTTATGTTGTTGGAAATTAGCTGGAGCTTAAATTTATGCAAAGACATTGAATTACATTAGCAGGTGAGTGTGAGCGGCAAGATGAAAACCAAAACACACCCCGCCTCTCTAAACCCCTTTATATGAGCTCAGTGGTACAAACTCTTCTTACAGAGACA
>NTHP01000920.1:17122-27700 GCA_003416845.1 Oplegnathus fasciatus | reverse complement strand
CCCCCCCCCGGCGCAAAAAACGCCCAGAAACCACTTGGGGTTCAGAGGGTTAACTGCACAGACTGTGATGAAAATTGGTTTTTTTTTGCTCCATTGTGACCAAACTTATTTGATTTACTAGCAGCCAATCAGGTAAGGCCGGATGAATATACTGAACCAATCAGGTACCTGGCAGATTTGACATGCTTTGACATGAATGGTGAATCTGTTTAGACAGCTGTCATTGTCACTTTAGCCTGTGTAGAAGATGGGGATACAAGCAGAGAAGATGATGGTGTGCCTTCTAAATATTTCTCTGCTCTGGTCTGTGTGTAAGTAACAACAAAAACACTTTACTTCACATACATCAAAGTGACTGTATTATTTAGGCTCCTTGTTTTTCTGTTTCTTTCAGGTGAAACACAGTTACATGTCATCTCTCAGCCTGCTTCTTTCCAAGCAGTGGAGCTGGGACACGCAGTCACTATTAAATGTTGCATTGATAGTGCTGTAAGAACTTGGGTATGGTTCAAACTAAACACTGGGAGGAGACTACAACAGATGGCCTTAACTGATACTTTATATAATCTGACAACTTTTAAAGAGCAATCTCAACATTACTTAGTAAAATCTGACCCAGTCAGCAGTCACCTGACCATATCTACAACAATGTGGGAAGACACTGGCACATACTACTGTGGAGTGATGAAATTAAATGACATTCAGTTTGGACAAGGGACCTTTTTGATGATAAAAGGTATTTATTCTCTGTAGGTTTATCACTCAAGCATTCATTTCAAGATCATTTCAGCTGAATGTGTGCATAATGCCAATGATCACAGTTCATTTGGTTACTTTCCCAAGGTGCAAACAGGATCAGCGACTCTGTCGTCCAGCAGCCAGAGTCTAAATCAGTCCAGCCAGGAGACTCTGTGAATCTCAGCTGTTCTATTCACACTGGGCACTGTGCAGCAGAACACACTAGCGCCATGTGGCTGAAAAACTCTGATCGTTCTGCTCTGCAAATGATTTACTCCTCTGGAAGTGAGAACCACAGCTGCCAGAGGACGGAGAGTGGAGAAACTACCTGTGTGTACAACCTTCTCATGAAGAACCTCAGCCATGATGACGCTGGAACCTACAGCTGTGTTGTGATTTCATGTGGACAGATACTGTTTGGAAATGGGACCAGGATTAATATTCACAGTAAGACAGTAACAGTATAAGTGGATATAAATTTTATGCTCATGCAAGTAAGGTTTGTGTTAATGTTTATGGCCATTTACAGAGAGTATAAGAAAAGTTTGTTGTAAAATCTAAATTAATTCCTTTTTGTTCATTATCGTATGTTTAAAGGAAATGTTGCCCTCACCAAATCAGTCAATCATTTGAGTCCAACTGTTATTGCACTGATGCTGTCAAACATCATTCTTGGGATGGTGATCCTTGTACTTGTATGGACACTGTGCAAGAACCACAAGAAAGATCCCACAGGTATGAAAACCTATTTATTATTGAATCAAAAGCAGAGTGATATGTTATATTCTGCACACTGTGACATATTTCCCTGTGAAATTACAGCCGTGGTCACCAGCATTATACTGTCATTTCTACAGTCTCACCACTCTAATTTACTTTAACTGTAACATTTATTATAGTATTCTACAGTATAATGTGAGGTTTGCAGTGTAATACTGAAGCTAGTCATGCCAGTAATATACTGCGTTTCAGCAGTGTTGTCATCGTAATCTACATTAATAGTTTCTAACTGTATATACAGTAAACTACTAAAACATTTCTTCATATTCACATTAATAAAACAACTGTAAATTGCAGACATGTGCAGAAAATAACAACAGGTCTTTAATCTTAATGGTCCAGTGTTGAGATCTAAAAATTTGCTCAATTTTACATTAAAAATGCAAAACCCCTAAAACTAGCACAAAGGAGGATGAGACAAGTGACAGCTTTATGGAACTAAACATTTATTCAAAGGCAGCAATGTAATGTTTTATTTTTAGTCTGAAAATCTTACAAAGCATGTAAAAAAGCGCATCTATGTAAACCTATTCATGATAAGATCCTGAGCTGCCTTCCAAACTTTATCATGAGTCTAAACATACATAACTGATTTGCAAACTACTGCACAAAAACAAAAACAATATAAAAACAGATTGCAGGTTAACATGATTTGTTATGCCTTCAGACGTTCTCTATTTTAATCGGCATCCAGGCTCACAGCTCACAGAGTGAGAGACAGTACTTTTCCATGGCTGGTCTTTTTTCCCTTCCCGGGGTTAGTCCCAAAGAAGCACCTACCAATAGCATATAACACTTCTATGAGTAAACAAATGAATGCCTGAAAATCACCTATTATGTCCCAGCTTTTAGTACACCTTGGCAACAAACCGCAAATATCCTTGCAGAAACCTAGTTACAGCTTAGAAACACATTTGGATTGAGCTAAGATATCTTACCAACCAAATAATCTTGCAATGCAATATAACCAACGGGTATCTTGGAGCTCAGTAGCTGAAACATCTGCCATCTTGGTTATTGGCATCAATTTCCATTGCTACGTGCTTAAGATAATATGAAAGGTAAGTGAGTTAAATGGGGTTTATTTATCAGGCCAGTCTAACATTAGTGTTCTCTCACCTAAGTGTAAATGTACTCAAGAGAAAGCAAATATTCAAACTTCTAACTGCTAAAGACACACTACCTGGAAATGCTCTCTTGTGCCTGCCAGGTGCTCGTTAGGATTATACTAATTTATTGTTAGCAAAAATGAAACCTGGTTCACTAATTAGGCTTTCTCAGGATATTACTGACCTTTTTGTTTGATTCCAAGAGGGAGGATGAACGATTATGTGATACTGATATGATTATTGCTGCTGTTAATGTTTGTTCTTGTTTTTGGCTCCAAAAAGCATCAAAACTTATTTCCCCGTATTGAGGAAGAACAGTACATGTGGACTGTTGGAATCTGGCTGTATTTTTACAGCAGTGTATTACAGTGCAGTATTGACACTTATTATCTGTGTTTTCAGCAGCATCCAGATCCAGCAATGGATCTCTCGAAGGAAACCAGGTAATCCATTTGTTTCTTTTAGCTTTTCTTGCTCTTCTTGGTTTGTTTTTGTTCACAGTTTTATCCCTTTAAAGACTCTCTTGTAGTATAATTTACAGTATTTCTTGTCACAAGCACTCAGTACCGCATGCTAACTCAATAAGGTCTCTGTGTCATCTCTCTCGTTCAGAACAAGTATAAAATATTTGCATTTTCATGTCTTTCAGACTGAAGTTATCTATGCAGCAGTGTGTTCAGCTGCCAGAGGCTCCTCCTGCAGACCAGCTTCAGTAAAATACAGTCGAGACACGGTAGTTTATTCTGATGTCAGGCTCTGTCAACAGGACTGAAAGGCTGGAAAGTAAATATACCAGGAAGAACTACTGGACTTATATCCTTATGATCCGGCGGGTATATATACAATAAGCACCTGCACGGGACATCATTTTCAAGCAGGCTGCACAGAAGATAAATGCAAAGTATTTTCCCTCACTGAGGCATCAATATGAACCTTTCTTATAAGTGGCAGCAATCACTTATTGGTATTTACTTTTTGAAAGAATATGGTGTCTTCTGGCAATGTGGTCAGATGTTATCTTTATCAAAAATTACTCGTTGGATAAAAATGAGCTTAGAAAGTGATTATTTGGAATTTTCGAGTTTTTAAATTTTTTATAAATGTATTACTTTATGATCATTTTAACAAATTTACAGAAGACAACATTCAAATGCTTACATAAAGCTAATGACTAATGAATTTCAGACATGAATATTGCTTTGTTTAAGCTTGATTCTATCCTACATTATTTATTGATTCATTATTACTGACAGATACATCAACACATTTTACAGTTTCATTAATATTTAATTCTATAAATGCCATTGGTACTGAAATGGATAATTGAATAAAAAAATAAAGATAACTCTTCATGGTAAAAAAAAATATTCCTGATACCATGGAAATAAAGAATAAATCAGGGATTTGTATTTTTTTTACTAATATCTAAAAAGTCAATCTTGAATGCTATTGTTGCTTGGTAATTCATCTGTATTTAATGATTACTTTTTCATTGTCTGTGATCTTCCCATTCACCTGCATATGAAGCACTGTCTCATGAATCATTCAAACTCAAACTCAGAATTAGATTCTTGGCACTTTAGCAGGAACTTAATATTACTTCCTTATCACAAACATATTAGCTACAACTTTTGTGTTACTGTGCATCACTGCTTCATTAATGACTCAAGCCACACAGAGCAGTTCATTAACATTTGTTGCGATCATGTACATTCACTGAACAATAAGAGTGAGAATGTTTTTTGTTTTTTTTCTGCACCCAGGCAAGCAAAATTTGCAGCTGCATCTGCTACGGACGGAGAATACTTAAATCACCTTATTACCATAAAAACATATTTGTACAGCACAATAATCAAGTGTTTCTGTGGGCTTAGGTTGCTTTTCTTTCATGACACATACTGTAAGTTGCATTGACATTTCAGCTTCATGACACCTTTCACTGTCAGTGTCTTTTTTTAGCAATATTGTGGTGTTCTCTTTGTGTTTGTATGCAGGTGGTTTCAAGCAGGATGTCCTCATTTTGTTGCAACGAACCTGCGTAACTCCACCCCTAAGACTTTCAGTGGATCACATGAACCTATATTTTTGTGATCAAACTATATGATGTTTAGAAGCACAAGTTCATTGGTGTTCCACAACACAGTGTGTTTCTTTGTGTTTAACCGCACACGACTTGTGAGCCAAAATCAAAGATGTTATGTGGTAAGCAAAACCTGAACAAAGTGTATGGGTTGACTAGATTAAAGGAATTCTCATTGTTTTACCGGTTAGAATTTTTTTTTGTTTTTTTTGTTCACAAATCCATTGTATGCTTTGATCACCACCTAATTATTCATCCTTTACTAAATAATGACACTGCATGAGGAGACAAACAATATCTTTTTTCTATTTTTTAAATTGCTTTTATTAAGGAAAGTGTAACACAGCCAAACAGCAGAATTATTATGTGTATCTAACATTGGTATCAATTTTGCTTGATTTGTGATCACTATTCTTTTTGTGAGATTCTGAGCTAATTGAACATTTTTTTTTAACATTTTCTAAGAGAGCCAAACTCTGCATGAAAGACTTCACCTGCTCTTGGTGATGTAAACCAAGAGGCAAATAGTTACAAAGAACATGAGAATCCCCGTCCTAATGACGGAGAGCCAGACTAAAATTTTCAGCGGTGCCATTTGCTCTTCAACATCATCTTTGATGAGCAGCTTGCTTCCATTACCGAACAGTATCTCCCCACAGGAGGCCACCGCACAGTAGTAGGTTCCAGCATCAGAGGAGCTCAGGTTCATCTTCTGCAAATGGTAGACACAGCTGTGTGAAGGAGACCCTGGTGTAGAGACGTGTTTCCGCCGATCCCCGTGTGTGTGAAAGATTCCTTGGTGAGATCCACGTCTGAACCAGTAGACACTGTGTTCTCCATCACAGGTCCCAGTGTGTACTGTACAGTTGAGAGTCACTGAGCTTCCTGGCTGGATGGTCTCAGATACTGGGCCCTGGACTATTTCCTTGAGCTTGGCTCCTACAATGAGGGGGAAAACATTCAGAGAATCTGTTGCTTTTAAACAAAAATGGCTTTTCTTATATTTTATTTTTGGAGACATAAAGTATAAAAGTATAAAAAGTATAAAATATATATATATAGAAGTATAAAATCTTCAATCTGAGAATTTATATGTATTTAATCTGAGTATTAGCCTCTTTTCTGTGAAAATGAAAAACGATAAACCTTATGAACAGTATATTTCAAATGACAGGTGTTGATGGTGTTATATGCCTAAGTATAAGTAAGTAAGTAATAAGTATCAAGTGTTATATAATCTCTGGTGCACATTTACTTTTTTAAACACTATAATTTTGATCTTACACTCTAAGCAAATGAACGCTGATGATTTTGCTAATACTTCAGGCGATTAAATAAAAAAAAGACTTAAATCAGATTATTTGGAATGCAAATCTCTAGCAAGCTCTGCATGTCATCTGAAGTCAAAGTCAATGAAAAATAAAAGCACAATACCTTGGACACTTAGAAACACCCCCTCTCCAAATTCCACTATGTTAGAGTGTGAGCTTCCACAGAAGTACAAAGCTGAATCTGAGAAATGGACGTCAGAGATGTGTAAATGATTCACCCCTTCCTCCCTTTGCACAGAGAACCGAGGGTTCTTCTCCATCCAGGGGAAGACTTTGGACGGTTTATCATACTTGTAAATAGTAGACAGGAGCTCAGGTCCACTTCCTAAGGTTTGTCGGTACCAGGAGAAGTGCATCGCCACTTGGCTGTCATAGAAGCAATGTAAAGTCACATTGTCGCCAACAAAGGCGGATGTAACCCCAGTGTCCTGTTTGACTGCTGCCGACTGGATCACTGCTGACAGATGAACTACTGTAGGTCAAAAAGATATAATGTTATAGAACCATAAGATGAAATTCAATTTTAGCCGTAATTAAAATGGAATATATTTCACACATATATCAAGAGACTTACATACTCCACAGAGGATCATATACAGGTCCATCGTCTCAGAGGTCTCAAGAACTGAAGGTTGTGAGCAAAAGAGCAGACAGCAGCATAAAAACAGGGTTGCATTTAATTGGTTGGTAAGAGGGTCAAACTGTGTGACACTTTCACACTGTGTGAAACATCCGTCTTGGCCTTAGTAGAAAATGAATTAACATAACAGTAATGCAGAACATGTAAAATGGAGGTTATTAAAACAAGGAAAAAAGGTTTTTGTGTTTTGTTTTTTCTTACAGTAAGAGGGCTTTATAGTGTGGCTGTGAGGCTTCATAAAGAAGTCAAGTTGCTTCCATTGCAATTATTATACTTGTTTATTATTTATTTCTTCTGTATATTTTGTTACATAAAACTGATTTTATATACTATATATTTTATACTGTAAAATTGGAGGCTTACACTGGAGGCTTCAACTTCCCACATCACTCTTCATGTGGTATCAAAAAGCTCTGCAATGGCTCCTCTGGGTCTGATAAAAGCAGCAGTGGGTACTTAGAGTGCTGTCTGTGACAGTGTTTGTTCTACCCATCAGGTCAATACCTCCCTCTGTCACTGGGTTTTGGATTTGACAGACACAACACAGAGAGTTGTGGCAGTACATCTCTGGCTCCATCATGCTGACCACTGGTGCTCCTCAGGGCTACATGTTCGGCCCAGTGCTGTTCACACAGTTAACTGTCAGCTGTTAAGCAAAATCCAGCATCAGTCATGTCAATAGGTTTGCCCTAGCCCTACTGTAATGACATTGTAGTGGTAGATTGTATCAGCAACAATGAGGAAACAGTGCACAGAGAAGATGTGAAGTGGTTACGTGGACAGTGCAGAAATAACAATCTGACTCTCAATGTGGACAAAACATTGAGCCGCCCCACCCCTGACTGCAAACCAATCAATGGCACCACTGTGTAGAGAGTCAGGGGCACTATGTTTTTAGGGTATACATCAGTGGAAATCTTACATGGTCCCCCAACACTGCCTCCTTTGAAGAAGAAAGCACAGCAGCAGCGTCACTTCATATGGATACTAAAGCGGACAGTGCTGCTGCCATTTGTAATCACGCTCCTCTTAGTTGTTAGCCAATATATTACTTAGATTCAATTAGTATTTTAGCATTATTATTATTATCATTATTATTATTATTATTATTATTATTATTAATTAAATATTATTGATGTGCAGTGGACAGTTGTTTTTGTTTTTTACATTACACAAGGACTTGCTTATTTGATAACTGTTTTGTCCGTAGTATTGTGTTGCTTTCTGTGCACCTTCGCCCTAGAAAGGAACAACAATTCATTCAACTGCATTGTTGAATATGGATGAATAAAGACAAACTTCCATGTGATTTCTACTGTCTGAGCTGCCGTATCAGTCTGTTACAGATAAGGTGAGAATACCTTCTATGGTGGCTGTATGAAACTGTAACAATGGCAGAGGACTTGTTACTCACAGTGTGTTGTCTGAAATTCTTTGAGGCATATTTTGTCTCAAATTGCATCTGGTACAGATATTGGTCGGTGAAAGATTTGAGCTTCCTTGAATGAACTATTCAATACCCCGCCCCTTTCAAATAAAAGCCCCTTCACGGTGCCCTTATTGTGACACGGTTATACGCACAATGAAGAGCATCACTTTAATAACAGCTTTACTTCTCTGCAGCCTCAGTAAGTACTTGTATTGAATTATTGTGAGCAGCAAAAACAATCTGATCTGTCTTTTATGCAGTAACCCACCTTATTTTTTTAACTTGCAGTTTAGTTAGTGTTTTTTTGATGTATTGTTGTTGGTTTATCAGCTGAAGAGTAAATCTTGTGTTGTCTACTGTTTGTTTCAGGTTGGATCTCTGTCTCAGTGTCTGAGTCTCAGACTGTGGAGGTCCAGTCTGGTAAAGAAGTCACACTGATGTGCTCCAACATTTCCAAACAGCCAACTCAGACAGACTGGTTCAGAGTGGTCAACGGAACCAAGCCCAGCTGTATCTCCTCTATGTACGAGTCTGGTAGCAAAGCTACACTCTGCCATGGATTTAAAGATCGATTTGAAATGAGCTCCAACACCTCCACTGTCTTTCTTAAAATCAAGCAAGTGGATTTATCTGACTCTGGACTGTATTTCTGTGGATTTTACGTCAACAAACATACAGTCATTGCCAATGCTACACATTTAAACGTTCAAGGTAAGATTGCAATAAAGCCTTACCTCTCTCAGAGATCTATTTTTCTTATCATGTTTACAGTAGATCACAAATTTACCATCACAGTAATATGAAAACAGCATAAAGACAAACAAGAAAACAATACTTGTAAAATTGTTTCATCCCCGTCTTTCTTTTAAAGATACTGGTGAACCTGATGATGAAGTGGATTTTAACACTGATAGTAAGGTTCTCCTTTCCTCTCTNNAAGACTTGTTTCATTGTGCAAGTTACCAAAGA
The DNA here is from genome assembly GCA_003416845.1 of Oplegnathus fasciatus. Taxonomy (NCBI): domain Eukaryota; kingdom Metazoa; phylum Chordata; class Actinopteri; order Centrarchiformes; family Oplegnathidae; genus Oplegnathus; species Oplegnathus fasciatus. The sequence continues at coordinate 18,624 of NTHP01000920.1, read as the reverse complement.
GCCAGTAATTTCAATCTTAACCATGTCTAAAGCCACCAGATTACAAAACTGGGTCTAATTCTATCATTTTTCTTGTAGAGGAGCCTGATGGAATGACAAACCTAATGAGTGTGATCCTGGTTGGTCTGACTGTTTTTCTCACTATAGTCGTCATTGTTCTGGCTGTTAAAATCAGGAAACTTCACACAGGTACAGTAGATTTATAATTTGTTGCACATCCTCTTATAACTTGTGTCAACATGATGGACAAATCCAAAGCAAAGTATGTGGTCAGTGATAATAAACTAATCAGACTTTTGTCTTTTGCCATTTAGCTGTGAATGAAGCAGTGCAGCCAGAAAGAANCAAAAATGATTCCACTAATTCAAACCTTTAACTCAAAGTTTGCCTGTGAACTTTAAACGGACAGTTGAGGAAAATTTTGTTTGCATTTGGCTTATTCAGAATTTGAGCAAATGCTAGTTGTAGCCATACTTTTTCACTTCTTCCCGACAGTGATTTAGTTTTTATCCCCTCTGAAACACATGGAAATGCTCCATCAGCTCAAGCAGAAGATTGTTGTCAGGAATTAGAAAACTGACTTTTTTCCATGCCGTTGCATGTAGATGTCTGAAGTACAGTTACAAACAACAAACAGTTACAAAATGGTTACTTTGAATTCAAATATAATCAATTTTAGTTCTGTTAATGAGCTTTTGTCATACAATCTGGCCCATATCCTACAACATTGGTTAAATCATTAAACAGAGTTTTTCTCCATTTTAATTCTTAATGGTACAGCTGGGATTCTATTAAAATCATGTTTTAGCAATAAATTACATGTTTAAGACTTATCTTAGTTTAAATGATTCCTTGGTGGTGCAACCCACAAATCCACCAATTTTACAGATTATTGGCAAACTCAGCTACAGTGTGTGTGATACAGTATGCGACTCTAAATACTATTATAAGGTAATACCTTCACTGTTAATCATTATTTACAGAATCTGGCCTCAGATGACCTGAACTACGCAGCTTTAAGTTTCCAGGCAAAACCAAAGAGAAACCGCAGGCCTGCACCAGAGAGAGAGCTGGAGCCACATGTTGTGTACGCTGCCACCAGATAGACTCAGGAAGCAACTGGAACTGCAGCCCAGAATGAAACTGATGCTTTATCATATTAATCTGCTGTTGTGTTTTTGTGTGTGGGTGGAAGGAGTCACTGGCAAAAATAAAATTTGAATAATGTTTCTGCATTTTCTCTCTCTCTCTCTCGATCAAAGTGTGTCTTTCTTATTTTCTCTGAGAGGAAAAAGAGCATGCTTAATGTGTGATGGAGGTGGAGTCAGAGAGGACCCTGATGACTGTCAAGCTTATTTATAGGGAGAGTGAAATGGTCTGTGGAGGGAGGAGTGAGTGAGCTACACATCACTTGTTTGACAGGAAGAGACAGCACAGTGTGGTCTGAGCACAACTGGTGTGAAGATCATGAGGCCTCTGAAGTCAAAGCTCTGTGGAAAATA
>NTHP01000919.1:37380-115705 GCA_003416845.1 Oplegnathus fasciatus | reverse complement strand
AACATCTCACAAATATAGTTTGACTTTTTTTTTTATGGTCAAGTAATTTCCTAAAACAGCTGGGCACTGAAACTTTTATCAAACATTACTCAAACAGAAGTAAATAGTGCAGTTGTTGGGTACTATATTCAGCTGCGGAATAATACACGTTGGGAGCACTAATGAGTATTTACAGCAGCAAAACAATGTATGCAGTAGTGTGACTCACTGGTGTGTTTTTAATAGTTTTGGGCAACAATGGAGCTCTATATGGCACAGAGGAATGAACTCTGTGAGGCTTTAGCTACACAAGTAACACTTACTAGGAGCATCAATTCATTGTTGGTTTCATTCTTTTCATGAGATTTTTTTGACCATAAGAAAACATATAGAATATCACCATCCGTGTCCCGTCAATAACAGAAAAGTAGAGCAGTATTATAACCTTTATAACTAAACCCTTCATATGGTTATGGCACTCAGTCAAACCTAGGCCAACATCTCAGTGACAGTGGAAGGTAAGGAAAGCACTTCTGAGCATCAAGCCTCTCTTTGCATTTATATCACACATGATGGAGGTCTGACCATTGAAGCAGATCCTGCATCGACCCCCTCTGAATTGCATACATACAGACACTGTACTACTATGCATAGTAGTGGGCCTGGAATGTTTGTTTTATTGTCTGCAACATCTGCTTCACTTATGCCAGCCAAATATCCAAATATATATAAGTGTGTTGTTTGTTTTGTGATGAATTTTGATTTTCTTTTTCTAGCTTAGCTAACCGGCAAACTCAAGTAACACAGCACTCTATGACAGTAATCAAGGCAGGCCCAGTGCCATACACCATCCTGATGAAAACTAGCTGGTTTGAATGATAATGACACCCACAGTTTACATCTGTCCATGAAGATTATTCGGCTAGTTATGTCTTATTATGTGTGCAGAATGCGTGAGTACTGTTTATATGTGTTGATATTGTTGCCTCATAGTGACAGTTTCCCATCTTCAATGCAAAGTTATTTTTTCTGTCACCTACTTTAAATTCTCCTCTTAATCTTAGCTCATATTTCCCATTATTCCTCCTCCTTTTCTTCTCATCTCACTGTTTATCCGTTCTCCCATCTTATACAACATTGACAACACACATCTACAGCATACACAAACACCACGTGACAGTTTCAATTCATTTAAAACATTTGAAAAGAAGCCTTGAGCAGTTGTTTAAAAAGTGGATGAAGGATTTACAAGAGTGGAGAGGTCTGAGATGAGAGAAATAAAAGAGATAAGAGTGAATAGCAGTAATTATTGTTTCAAGCTGTGTAATGTCTTTTTATTGTCCAGCAGAGTGGTTCTTCAAGGAGTGGTGGTTTGTGATGCAGGCCCGGGGTGCTGTGCTTTCACAAAGGTCACAAGAACACTGAAGCAGATTAGCAATTCAGATTGTGCTAAAGGGGCTAAAAGGCTGCTGTAGCCCTGCCTGAGTCTGATTACATTAGCAAAGAGTAGGAGTGCAAATGCACACTACTGATTAGATGGCATAAGAAGGAAGCAGCTATAAGATGTTATAGGAGGCAGATTCATGTACATACATATGCACGCACACACTCTCTGACAAACAGGCATAACAATAAGGTATGACTCACAATAAACAAACATATAAACAGCACATGATTCCATTGTGAAGGTTTATCCTCAGTATATCCTCCCACTAACTATCCTTCCTCACACACACACACATGGATTATCAGCACTCACAGCCCAGCATCCTGACCATCTGCCCTTGTACAACATCCATCTTGTAGAAATGAGTTTGGGCTGCAGGATCATTATGAGGGCAGTTTTGAGGGAAGATTTCCTGCTTTCCAGGGTTCATTCCCCGACCCGTGTCATAGTGCTGTTGTGGTGATAATGCAGCTCTTCTTGCTTTGGACACATTTGATAAGAACTTTCATCACAATTCAAATAAAAAAACAAGGAAATTGGACAAGCTTTGGTGCATCAAACACAAAACACATGTTACAGCACAGGTGAAAAGTTCATCTACCGAGCACAAATAAAGCTATACTGTCGATACAGTAAAAGCTGTATAAAAATGCATGTTCTGTATCTATACCAGGGACAGTACAAGCCAGACTAACATCATACATCTCTACTGTCCTTGTCAGGCCAAACTCCCACATGCCTAGTGTCATTAACCATATTCCATCCTTTCCATACCAGCGATTCTCCATCTTGTTAATGAAAGACACACACTGCATATTTTTCCATCTACCAGGTGTGTTCAGCCAAACAGGATCTCATGAACCCACCTGATTTAGCTAATCAGGTAAGTGTAGAGGTGGGAGAGATGGAGAACATGCAGTGTAGTGGTCCATTTTGATTAAGAAATAAGGTTGGTCGTGGTCTTTGTGCCAATACAGTCGACTACATAACTATACTTCACTGCCAGAGTCATTAAAACAAGGGATATAATTTCATAAGTGCACATCTAAAGAAACAAGCATGTCCTCCTGAAAGGCCTTTTGCAGGGCCTTCTTTCAGCACCATGGACAGCAAGCACAGCTGACAGAGCCTCTGCAACAGTCCAGCGCACAACAAATGAAACAGATTGAAGTGCAATTCAACCAATGTATCCCCACCATGTTTCTGTTTACAGGTAACTTTTCACTGTTCAACACAGGCGAGTGGCCCTTGGTGCCTAAAGTAACACATAGTGTTACTGTAGTGTGTTTGTCTGTGTGTGTGTGTGTGTGTGTGTGTGTGTGTGTGTGTGTGTGTGTGTATGGTTGCTGTTGACATGCACAACATGTAGTCCACAGCCTGAGATATGTGCTGTAAGGCTGCCATGTTATTGGAACAACAAGCAAACTGGGGACAATACAAAGCCTGGATTAGGTGCAGAAATCACTCGCGCGCTATTAACGATATTGAAATGAGCACCACTCAACAGCCCTCTCTGCCCTCATCTCGCAGAGCTGCGGTGCAAGCCTGGCCCTAACTCCAAATGTCAAACTTCACTTCCACAGTCACAGTTCACAAAGTAGTCCATATTAGAAAGATTAGACTTAGAGAGCAAGAGAAAGAGATACACGGAAAAAGAGAAAGGGAGTGAGAATGATGAAGGACTGCAGGAGCCTGCTGACCTGTCCTCTAGTCCCCCATGCCATGTTTGGTGCAACTGTGTGCTTGTGCAAACCCTGACAGTCCAAATGATGCACTAAATGCACTAGTAGCCTTCTGGTAGCCTGAGTTCAAAAAATAAATACCAATATACTGACAGATAAGCCCAACGGTTGCCTTGACGACTGTGAACCCACCCCCTTAAATGCACTTGCGCGTGTGTGCGTGCGCGTGCGCGAGCCGGCCTCGTTAGTCCTACCTTGCATTCCTCCATGCACGTCCTAACCGAGTATGCATCCGTCTCGTATTTCTGAACCAGCAGTTCAAACTCCCGGTAGTTCTTCTCCGCCTCCTGGTCAAGACGCTGATAAGCCCGGACACACTCGCTGCATCCCTCCCCCATGGCCATATCCAGGGTGCAATTCAAATCGTCCGGACTCGTAAACCCGTAAAACAAATCCAAAAGTGAGTAGGAATTACAAAAAGAAAGGTACAAATCGCTCAGATTCACGTACGCCAACTGTGTCCCCTTTTCCCCTCCACCGGAGAGGCCCAGGCACACGGTCTCCGCGTCCGTGAAAGTAAAGCAGTCTTTGGACAGGCTGTCTGGGTGACAGGTGTCCATTCGCCACAGAGGTTTGGTAGAATTCCCTAGAAAAATAACATCTTGCTCTCTGGCGAGACGGTGGGGGTCAGGTGATGTTGGGATATGGTGTCGGTGGAGGGAGTTTGGGTACTCGCCCATGTCCGTAATTGCAAGCCCCTCGTCCGACCGCTTGTCTCGGGTTCGCGTCAGTTTCGCCTCGGCGCAGAACCACAAGTGATCAGAGAGCAGGACGGTGATGAACAGCAGAGAGGCCAGCGACAGTCGCCATCTCTGGGCCCGCTCCGACTCGGTAAATGGCTTCTCGTTCTCTCGGGGTGCAAACCAGTATTTTAAGCCTTCATCATGCTGCCGACGCATCCAAGCACCCCTGGTCATATTTTAGGAAAGTGCTGCCCTGGCCGACTCCACCGCGGGGGCTGCTCTGCCACAATACTCATTGACTTGGGGGGAGATGGACTCCGGTTGGTTCTCCTCTGTAACGGTGGGGTGCCGTGCCTCCGCCGGTCCAGGGCGCTCCTCTATCGCGCCCGCAGCAATCGGTGCTATTCCGATCCAATTAGCGCGCCCGCACAGATTAAGCTTCGCGCTGCCGCATCCCGGTTCTCCATGGCTCTCCGGGGGGAAACGGCGTCCTCTTTGACCGCATGCCCCCCTCTTTCTACCGTCCCTCCCCGGGTTTGTTCTCTCGTCGGGGGCTCAGGGAGACCAGCTGTTGCGAGCCTCTTGGTACTGATGCTGCGCGTCTGCCGCCGTTCGGTTTGCAGATTCACTTAAAGGAGAGCAACGAGTCCTTTCGATGCACGCAGGCTGGTTTCTCTGTCCCGTACCTGGGCGGAAAGCCTAGAATCCTTTCTCCCGTTGGCCATTGTCATCTTGGACCGCGGTTAAGTTGCCGCCATGTTCGTCTTGAAACACTTTTTCGGAGAGCTGGGTCTGTTTGCGTCATCTCCATCGTTGCGATAGCTCCATCGTTGCGCAGTGGCGGAGCAGCTTATTACCTATGTGCACACACACACACAAACACACAGAGGCACACACACACATAGGGAGGGAGAGAGATAGAGAGCACAGACACACATAAAGGGGGTTAAGGGTGTTTTGGCTATCCACTCTGCTCTCCATGAGTAATAGTCGCCAAATATTGTCTTGGCAGGGCACAAACACACACTTTTGGCGACATCTTGCTTTTGGTGCAGGATAGACGCGAGTCCATTCACAAGAACAACAATGCAGTTAAGACATCACACTCACTGTTTTCATATAGTCATTAAAATTCAATGATCCAGCCCATTTCATACCCTCAATGTAGGGCTGTACATGCCGTAAATCCTCAAATTACACTGCTTGTTTTCTTTCCCAGAGGAGACTGAGAAATTAAGATGTAGGAAATGAATGCTTTGAAAACACCAGTGAAAACTAGTCAGGCTTGAGCCTCTGAACAAGTGGAAAGCAGCTGAACACACAGGTTTAACAATATCATGTACCTGTTCCCTGCAAGTGGGTCCCATCTTATCAGTTGTGTTGTGTTTGGTCAGTGGGTTTAAAACAAACACATGACTTACAGTATGGCCCTATATGCAGTGTGCCTGTGCGTGTCAGAGAGAGAAAGAGAGGGAGGGAGAGATAGGTGGTAGTCGCTCTTAGGGTGCTGAAAGTAAATTACAGTATTTATCCTCATCCTTAAAGCTACTAATCATTGTCAGCGTGCATGGCTTGGAGTGCTACCAAAGAGAGTGTTGCTTAATGTTAATGGGCTGTATATTGGGGATAAGACAAGAGATGATTACCTGATTAATTTGTGCTTAAGGCAGGGCGGGAGGCAGCTTATTCTACAATTTGTTGTTGAGGGGGAAAAGTGCTCATCTAACGCCAATCCAATTAGTTTTAGTGCAGCCAGTGTCCCTCTGCCAAAAAAAATGATGCGACAACATATTGAATAGTGCAGGGAATTAAATGAAAATGTTATAATATTGTGTATTTTTCTTTTTCTATGGGAGAACAGCACTGAATTTCAGCACCATGGATAACACACTTATTGTTGTCTGTGTGGAAGCTGCAGTTTACCCAGCTTCCTGTCACAGAAGTTTACTTTGTAAAACTGCCCTCAAACACAATAAAAAGAGGTGTTTATTCCCTCTTGTTGTGTTGTTGATGGCACTGCACCCTCCGTTGAGTGCACTCCAGAGTTGTTTAAGCTAAAAAATCAGAAAGTATCAAAGCAAAATATATGCCATTCCTGTTAGGTTATCCTGAGTGGAAGGTACAAGTCTTGTCACTAACATAATTTGCTGATTTATCACCAAATGTCAGCGGGTGCTCACACAAGCAGATTCAATTTGCTTGATGTTTTTGAACCCCTCGTTCTGTGATTCACCTCTGATCGTAATGGCGACTGAAAGTTCACCACGCAGGCCCTGAATTTCGGTTGGAGCATTAACTGGATTTAAAACCATGGATGGTGTTGTGGCAAACATCTGTTGTGTCAGTGCTAGGGGTGCTTGAATGCTCATCGTTCAACACTCATTGCTCTCACATATTATGTCACTGCAGGATGCTGTGATCGTGCCTCGCGGGGATAGATGTCCTACTTCGGCTGGGATTGTCTAGTCTGCCTTTAACTGTAGTTGCTCAATTTCATGCTCTGTCTTTGACCCTAACTGTTGTGTGTTTTGTGCATATGTGTGCCTGCCTCCCCCTGCTCTATTGGTAGACATATGGATATAAGGACCTGGCCAGGAGTCTCATTGTACCGTTTCCAGATCTGCAATATGATTGGTTCGAGCTGAACGCCTGACTTATGTCAGATCCTGAGAGGTGGCCAATCAACAACATACAGAGTGTGTGTCTGGCACAGCAGAGAGTTGTCAGTTTCACACCAACCCCAACACTTTCCTACCTGTGTGTTTTTGTGTGTGTGTGTGCGTGTGTGTACAGGACACAGAAGTAGTGTGAGGGCAAGAGAAAGACAGAGGAGAGAGACAGAGCCAGAGACAGGGGAGAGTGAGAGAGAGGGAGTATGTCTGTGAGATGAATGCAGATTGCTGACCCTTAAATCTGGATCACAGTAACAGTAAGGGCTGGCAGACATGACTCATCCACTATCCATGCTGGGGAACATGTGTGTGTGTGTGTGTGGTTATGGGTGTATCCTGTACATACATGTGTAGAATTGATTGTGTTATCTCATTGCACTGATACAGTAGCTCTTGCTAAATTAAAGGTAATTTGCACAGTTGAGGGCCTTACCTCTTTTTTCTCTATTCAGTCAAAAGCAGATAATAACAAGAAGTGCGTCATTCAATATCAAAACCCTTTTTGTATCTATTTTTACATCACTGTCCTGTCTGGCTTGTCAAAGGCACTTGAACGCACATTTGTGTTGTTCAGATTAAGCATCTATTTATAAATGCCTATTTAAAAAATGTTTTATAAACAAATCGAAAATAACAGAGTGGAGGGTTCATTGCCTTTCTAGTACTCTGTTTGAAGCTTTTTAAGTCATCCTGATTCTGATTCAATTCCAGCTATAAAAAGTGACCACATTCTGTATTGTTTTTCTTGAGCCATACAGGAAGCTTAAACTGATGCTGACAATGGTTCTTTAAAAAACAATATTTCATGAGCATTTAAAGCTTTTATCAAGACCTTTTTGCATGCTGATGTTCAATATCTCAGCCTTGCAATGTGTTCCCCCATCCGTCAGCATTCCTGATGGAGTGAGACAGGGAGGAGGAGAGAGGCCGGACCTACCGACAACCAGAGGAGGAGGAGAATGGAGTGAAAGTGAAGAGACAGTTGACATCATCCAACTGTACAATTTGCCAACTTGTGTCAAATCCACAACCTTCACACCTCCTACACACTGTGTCAGCGTGGAAATGGACGTCTTTAAGCAAATCTGTCACTATATCTCTTTTCATCTCTTGTTCGCTCTTTACAGCCGGCTTTAGACGCATGCTCTTCATTCTCTTTTTCTCCTCTTCTATATTTACTTTCTTCTTTTTTTTCCTCCTTTAAATCATCCGTCAGCATTTTCTTCCTCTTTCCTACCGCCATCGTCTCTCTCCATCCTTCCCTCCCTTCTTCTCCCACTCAGCTGACCCTATACGACTCTTCTGATATGACTCTTCCTTAAGCTCTCGCTCACCACCCTGTCCTCCTCTGTCTCTCCGTCTCACTCTCCTTCTGTGCTTTGATCTGCCTGACGTCAGAGAGGAGAAGGAGACAGGCTCAGCCTCTCTGATTGGCCAGAAAAGACAACACCCTCAGCCATGGCTGTCCTGAGCAGATGTTATGAACTGACAAGAGATGTGTGATTATTGTTATGATGTTATGTAGATGTTATGATTCAACCCCATCTCACGGTCTCCATAAGCAAACTGAGTCTGCTCGGTTGTTAACGTATGTATGGAACTTCGGTCATGTGATAGTCATTTATGTAACATTGATAAAATAGTTGCTGTATATTTAAAGACCAGTGTTTATGCAGTGTTTTTGCAAGTTTTACCTCTTCAAGCTACACATAATCTGCGTATAAATGCTGACAATTTTTCGAAGTATGCCATATAGCTATAGATGTTTTTATGTATTTTAATGGAATTTTACTTTCCAGGCAGCCATTGATTTCCATTTATTCTTTTGCGGTATGAAAATCAGCTAAAATATTCTTGAAATTTGCTTTTCTTATTCCATTACAGTCAAGTATCTTTTGATATTTTCCATCATTGTGTGCACTGCACTGCCTCACAACTATAATATAACTTTGACAAAAACAAATTGCATAGTTGTTGTTCACTGTGATGGATTACACAAGCAAAGAAAGTCTTAAGAGTCCACCAATTGATTTTCAACCATACAGAAATGAATGGAAACCAATGGGTACCTGGAAGGTGAAAAAGATCCATGTAAAAATCTGAAACACTTCAGACTTGGTTTGCCAAAGACTCAGCAGTGGTGTAAACTATACATGATTTGCCATAAATGGGATTAAATATGCAGATTCACTGGTATGGTGCTTGCATGCATGTGAGGGGTGAGTGGTGAAACAAATGTGGTTTGTTCACGCTGCTCAATTGGTCACTGGAATCGAGGGGGATTAGTCCAATGATGGAGATACCATCATGCAGTTCAACCTCCCACACCACCCACCACCACTTCTGCCCCGCCTCAGGGTTTTACTCTCCTGATCGATTGACTCACCCCATTTCCATTCCAGGAATCCCTCAGCGGCTTATCAGCACAGCTCACTTTCCCAAGGACACTGCCTATTCCCACATCCATGATCCTGGATTCCTGGCCTATATTCCCACCATGCAATCTGGATCTCTACGTTCACCCAGCCTCCAGCTTCAAAGGAAATGTGCCTGTCAGGGAGGGTAGGCAGCTTTTACCCTGGCAAGGAAATATACAGAATACAAATACATCGTAAAGGAGACTTGTTTGGATTAGAATGAGCTCTACCGATGTCAAGACCCTTGAATTGTTATGTGTATTATTTGCATTGTTTGAGTTGTAACTTAAACAGCTCATTTATACCCTTTTGTGGTGTACATCCGATTTTAAATATTATATAAACCACAATATTGAAAACATTCTTGCTGAGAATATCTTCCAGTGATATCACCACACTTCACTACAGTTTCAGTGTATGAAACACTGTTGAATATGTGCATAACATGATTAAATGGTGTGTTTGTCTTCATCCTCTCTTACCCTGATGTTACATCACTGGTGGCCTGAGACTGTATCCTGATGCTCTCACAGTCTCTACACAATCTCTTACACAGAGAATGATTGCTCTCTCTGGGAAAGGAGCAGAAGGCTGTAGAAATGATAATCACACAGTGGGTTTTACTCTTCTTACTCTAGTTCTGACTGTGTAACAATTTAAAAAGGACTTTGTCTCTTTAAGCAGCAAGTAAGATGCTTTTTGCACAAGATTTGTAATGTGAAATGCTCTTAAATATTTAACTAAAAATGACTTTTTTTATGATTATGATGGTTATAAAGAGTTGATGAGGACGATATGACATTATTCTGTTGTTTCCTCTAATGTTTGATTTTAGTGCACAGGCAATGTCTTAATTTTGAGGAATGGCAATGTCGGTCTGAGGGTTGCTCACTCTACCACTTGGTCCAGACTGAAATATCTCAACAACTGGATGGATTTTCCATGAAATTGTGTACAGACATTCATGGTTCCCAGATGATGAATCCTGATGACTTTTGCTCTAGCACCACCATGAGGTTGACATTTGTGGTTTGAGTGAAATATCTCAACCACTGTTGGATGGATTGCCACGAAACTCGCAACACACATTCAAACCCCCCTCAGAATGAATTGCAATCGCTTTGGTGATCGCTTTTTCATATAGCGCCACCATCAGGTCAAAATTTTGATTTGTCCAACACTTTGGTTTATGACCAAATACCAGCAAAACTAATGACATTTCCATCAGCCTCAGCTGTACTTTGTGTTTATTGCATATTAGCAAATGTTAGCATGCTAATATGCTAAACTAAGATGGTGAACATAATAAAAACATTATACCTGCTTGACATTAGCATGTTAGCATTTTGAGCATGTTAGCATGCTGACATTGGCTCAAAGCAGAGCCTCACAGTGCCGATAACAACTCCCAGTCTAGTTGATTCTACAACAGGGGGCACCATTGTCAGAAAATTCTACACAAAATGGCTTTAAGAAAATAGTACCAAAACCATGGGCCCTTTTCCTCCAGATGGAAGGAGCAGGCCCCTGTAACATCAGCTTTAGCCCTAGTGTAAACAGCAGAAGGCAGGATTTACAGGAACCCCAGGCCTGAGACTGTGGCTCCACACTCCAGCAGAGAGAGCTGAGGCCCAGCCCAAAAGGTCTTTGTCACCAAGCATCCCTGCTGTCAATACCAACCTGAGCTGGATCTACAGAACCCCGTCTGTCAATCCATCCTCATCTCCTTGTCCTCTATCTTAACATTAAATTCTACTGACTCAAAAATAGAGATAAAACCGATTTAAAGTAGATATTCTTCTGCACCTGCACAGAGCTGTTGGTATTACTTGAATTTAGTATTCTTTGAGTGATGTGAGCTTACATAAAAATTTCATATGCTGAACTTAATGGGACAACAGATAGAACACCTTGGATGAACCATTTATTAATGCAAAGCATGGTAAAGGCTCAGTGTGTGAGCAAGGAAAATGAGCCTGGCGTTTCTAAATGCATTTGCGTCTCACTAATCTGTGCTGTCAGAGAAAAGCACCTCCTGATGAAAGGGATATGTCTGCCCCTGGATCCAACAGGAAAGTGGGGGGAAAAAATGCGTATTGAAGCCTTTGAAGAACTGGGAGTGAAGTCAAATATGGCTAACATGGAACCTGAGCGGCATCCAGCGCCGAGATCCAGTCACCTCTCATCCTGTAGGAGTGGTGTTTTCATAGGAATCAACATACAGCTACTACCCAGATTGTGCCTGGGATGGGGCTGGAGAAGGACCAACGTTAGCTCTCCTCCAATCCCCCAGCCTCATCTCGCCTTCCTTCTCCATTCTTCTGGAGTGTTAGTATGCTGAGCCTTTGAACATCACCAAGCAGTCCCTGCCACTGCGTTAAAACACAGCTCACAGGGCTAATCACTCTGGTCCATACCAATTTCTTCTCTTCAATCTCTGTCTCACTCATGTCATCACTGTCTTACTGTGTAATTGCAGAAATCTGCAGTGGAAATTGCTTAGATCAGATACGGTATATCAGCAAATGTGACTTTTTTTTTTTCTTTTTTTCTTTTTTTTTTTACAATAAATGTGCTATCGCAGCTTTTTTTGGCAGCCTTATTGCTTCTCGTTTGGTACTTGACCAGCTTAGTTAGCAACTGGTAAGTGAAGTGCAATACTTTGGTCCAGACTGAAATATCTCAACAGCTAGTCAATGAATTACCATGAAATTTTGTACAAACACATCCATGTTTCCCACAGGATTAACTGTATAACTTTGGTGACCCCCTGACTTTTCATTTAGTGCCATCATCAGGCCAAAATTTTAATTTCTATCTGCCAGGGTAATTCCCATGAGCCTCAGCTATACTTTGTATTTAGTGCTAATTAGCAAATGTTAGCATGCTAACATATTACACTAAGTTGATGAACATGGTAAACATTATACCTGCTAATGTGAGCATTGTCTTTGTGTGCATGTTAGCATGTTGACATTTGCATTTAGCTCAGAACACCGGTGTGCCCTCACAGAGCTGCTATTGGACCGTAGAGCTTATCGTGTAGCTTAGTTCCTCACTTCACACTCTCTGTGTGTGGCTTTCTTGTTTGCAAATAAAGCTAAGGTGCAATCGCTATCTAATCTAGTATGCAAGGTGGCGTGTTCTGTGTGTGAGCCCGGGCCTGTGTGGCACTGTGCTGTACTCGGCCTAAGCCCTTGCTCTGCGTCATCCATCTCATCACACAGACTGGCCGACCTCAGATGACTTTGCAGACACACTCTGCAGTCTACCAGTCACGTGCGAATCTCTCCCTCTCTCCCTGTGGTGGCTTGCTCTACTTCTGATCACAGCACACATCTGTGCTTCTCCTGGCAATCTAAAATCTTCGACTGAGTGAGACAATCAAAGGGGGAGTGCCATCCATTAGCGACTGCTCACGAGTTGCTCTTTGGATGCGACCACTGTAAATTCAGTTAACCTGGGACCATGTTAAATATAAAGATTGTGTCGCTGTTAATTGTGTTATCCGCCTATTTGCAGCTCTGCTAACTGCTCCCTAAAAGCTGCTTAGATGTGAAGGAGGCAAGCGAGCAGCAGCAAGTCACAGCACACACACACACACACTCATGACCTCCTTCCTTTCCTAAACAACTACCCTCTTTTCTCTCTTGGACACTCATCCCTCTCTCTCCGTCAGCCATGCTCCTCCCTGTGAGGCTCTGTAAATATCTGCCACAGACAGAGTAAAGTTCAGGAAAAGGTCAAAAGTGATAAATTCTGCACTGGCTCTGTCTACTGTGTATCAGCGTAAAACCTGAGTTTGAGAAGCTACCCAGTGTTCCACCACAGCGTATCACAGTTTCACCAGCTGAGATTATAAGACAGCACCAACATTATCTGCCTTCATTTTTCTAACACCTTTACATCAAGCATGTAAACCACTGCTGTAACCATTAAACAGACCCTCTCAGCAATGATCCATGGAAAAACATCAATCCTCCTCACCGTGGTCCTCTAGGCTCGCTGGAGCTGTGATGCATTGCACCACTGAGATGCTCGATTTGCAGGAAGGAGACTAGGGGAGAATAAATGATATGCTGAAATTATGGCTATAGTTAAATCAATCAGCCTGAGAAGATCGGCATCATCTGATTTTCCAAACTCCTGTCATGCAGCGGGGCTAATTTATGGGGTCACAGTGGGGTCATGGCTGTAGCTGCAGTGATACACTGCAATCAAGCCAGGGTCCAGAGAGCCGAGGCCTGGGGAACATAAATCAACCGCATGAACTGCCACTATATACTGCTGGGTGTTGAAACTAACACACACATGCTCTCTCTCTCTCTCTCACACACACACACACACACACACACACACACAGTGGGACAAATAAGCTATAACTCATTTATCCAGGTATCATACACTGTCATCAGGATGCACAAGTTCACACACAGATGCAGAACACCCCGCTCTCTGCTAATTCATCCCATTAACAGTGACATTTAAAGATATCTCCCCAGTGCACAGCCGCCAGTGTAAAGTACCTTTTCATTAAGCTCTTATTGTGTGGGCCTCAGGGGTGAAGGGGGGAGGTGCCTGGGAGTGTGTGTGTCTCCCTGTGTGTGTGTGTGTGGGAGAGAGCAACAGAAATGGAGAACAGATGAGAGAGAGAGAGAGAGAAAAACAGCTTGAAACAGACAACACCTAAGAGCCAAGTGTGGAGATAAAGAGGGGGAGATGAGGAGGGGAGGCAGTGATATATTGTCCAGATTCACAGGTTGAAACTCTTATCTTTAAATCACAAGGCTCCCTGAGCAATGGCTGTTACGCTGACTTACTACAGGGTCATATGACTGAAAAGGGAGAGATATAGGAAGATGGGTACGTATATCACTACATGGATTTGTATGTTGGCCCTTCCTCTCAATCATTCTTGTTGCCTCTCTCTCACTCTAGTCCCTTTCCACACAACCTCCTCTGTGCAACCATTTCTACCTGGAGTACTGGCTATGTATGGGGCCACATTTTGAAAACTGCATGCTGTGCTATAATTACTGCCAGGTCATTTACTCTGATTTTATAGCAGCCACCTTATGTTACTTTCTGTGTACTTGATGGACGCATGAATGGTAGCATCAGTCAGTCAGTCCAGTGTGTTCGCAACAACATCTTAATTGGATGGATAATTGTTAAGCCTGCAGTGCTTACGAAGCAATGTTTTGGTTTTAGTAGACGTATTTGCCCCCAGCTGGGCTATTAGTCTTTATTTGCAACACACTGCTGCAGGATCTCTTTAGAGCATGACCCGCTGACACACACTGATGAATAAGTACCTTTCTCTCCCACTTGCACATGAAGCATTACTTTCGAGGCACCGTACATTAGTAAATGACAG
Organism: Oplegnathus fasciatus; assembly: GCA_003416845.1. Lineage (NCBI taxonomy): Eukaryota > Metazoa > Chordata > Actinopteri > Centrarchiformes > Oplegnathidae > Oplegnathus > Oplegnathus fasciatus. The sequence continues at coordinate 101,388 of NTHP01000919.1, read as the reverse complement.
TGTGTGTACTGGGTATTTACAGTATAAGAACCCTCATTCTATTGCAGGGCATGTACAGCAGCATTCTCATAGTGTAAGCTTTTATTCCATCTAATTTAATCGTTAACTTAAAGATGAAGGTCCATTTTGATCCGTTTCAACTTATATATTGAAAAAAACGCCATTGATCTGGCCTATTTATCAGTTTATCAAAGGTCAAAAACCTACATTTAAGAGAAGATTCTTCCCTCTTTCCTTTTTAAACTCACCATTTTTGCTCATTCACATGCCCGTACCCATACAAACCCACACTCACGTGCACAAACACACACACTTACTAAATGAGAAATGAAAGATGGCCTTTCCGTCCCCACAGGATAAAACAGTAACCTTTCATCTGGACCACAACCCTGTCTGTTTCTACTGGCGACCAGAGTCTACATGTCCTCTGGTATCAGCTCAGTCAGGAGTGATCTCCCAAAACAACTCAAACAATCACTTATTACTGCTCTGACTGACCTTCACAAAGTAACTGAGCTTTCTCTAAATTGAGTGAATTTGCTCTTTAAGTGGATGGCGGTTACCAACATGACCCTATAGGCACTCAAATTCCTACAGTTTACCCCACCTTTAGAAACCTCCTGGCTTCACTCAGACAATGTGGCTGCATTTTTCAAGGACAGTGGGTTCTACTTCTCTGCAGAGGCTGAAGTCTCCACAGGCTAAATTGAACACATTGTAATTACAGCATGCCCTTGATATTGCACTTTTTCAAACAGGGCTTGCTGCTGACACTATTTCATGGTTGCCCCTCCTTCAAAAAGAAAATGCCCTTCACAGAGAGACATGTTTTGGCTTTTCCCAATGTGATGAGCTCTGGGCACAAGGTAGCTGTTAAAATATTACTGTGACTGTGATTAATAATGTTGGCAACGATGATGAGGATGAGGAGGACGATGATTACTGTGGTGGTGGCAGCTGAGGTGGTTATTGCCTCACAGGAATAGTTTGACATTTCATGCAATATGATTATTCGCTTTCTTGCTAAGAGTTAGACGAGAAGATTGATACCGCTCTCATGTCTGTCGCTGGAAACAGCAGGTGATTAGCTTAGCATAATGACTGGAAACAGGGGAAAGAGCTAGCCTAGCTCTGTCCAAAGTTCAAAAATACAGCTAACCGCTCTTCTAAAGCTCACTAACTAACACGTTGTATCTTGTTTGTTTGTGGTTTTACTATGTAACTATTTCTTGTCAAACAGTGGCCAGGCGCAGTGACTTGAGTTCTGTACTGTAAGGTTACCTAGCAACCAGCAGAGACTCCAGGAAGTCACAGCGCCCGGCCATTGTTCTCCACCAAGAAATGGTTACAGCACATAACTCCCCGTAAAAACACAACTTGACATTTTAACATTTCTTTTGGTATGGATCAAAGAACTAAGATACACTATGTTAACTAATTAGTCTGGGAGGTGCTGGTAGGCATATTTTTTAACTTTGGAGAGAGCCAGGCTCTCATTTTGCTTGTCTCAAATAAATATGGGGAAAAAACACACCTATTTGAATTGCATTAATAAACCACTTGAAGACTGCTTGATCTAGCAGCTCTGGCAAGTGATGTTACCACTGTGGAGGCTGTTCAAGTGTCTGGAGAGCCAAAGAAAGCCTTCTCAGAAAGTCATCTTTTCATCTTTATTTTTGGCAGATTGGGCAAATGTGCTAATTATCTATCTCTACCATCAGAGGAGGTTGGGCAAAGACCGGGAGATTAATGATGGCTTAGATAACATCATTCACACTCTAAAGATGCTGCTGATATGGTAGGAGCATTTTAGGGAAATGTCCTACTTATCATGGTGAGTATACTAAACACAATGAGGATTGTGAATGGAAGGAGCTACAAGTCCTGCGAAGTTTAGGTCATCGTTATACACATCCCAGCACCTCATTCAAATCCAATGCAATTACGAAAACCATGCCCTGCCAACATGTAATTACCCTCTGTATTGCTGTTAGTCCTTCATTACCTCACTGAACGGCTTTGGTTTGGGATAGTTCTTTTTTTAAGCTTAGTCTCCAAATCATCACCACTCCCTGCACTTTAGCGAAATAAGTCCCAAAATTCACACACACATAGACACATGTACACACAAATCTATACCTGCAGGTTAATTAGAGTGATAGATATCATCATAGGTGTGACAGAAGGTTTATTTGCAAAGGAAATGAGGGAAATGTAGCTTTTATTAAATGTCTGCCTCTTCGCCACAGGAGGCCTCCTAATTGCTGCCTGAGACATACAGCAATTTCCACCCAATTTATTCCTGGCAGGCATACTGTATACAGCACTGTTTGCTGCATGCCCACAATGCCAGGTAGGCCTGCCTATTTCACGTAGCTGATTAGTCCATCACTGTACAATGTACAATCTCATTAAACCTTGTTGACTGACTCTAGAATAGAGCCATAGGATCTACAGCAGTTCTTACTTTGTTAATTATGAATTGGCATGAAAGAAAAAAAAGGCAGTTTAATGTTGTGCTGCGCTGACAGGTAACTTCTGGCTGTATTTGCCCCCTCCTGTGTGATGTGTTTAAAATGAAGAGTTGCCATTATGTAGCTGTCCTCTCTGACTCAAAGCAATGCTCCGTCTCCAAGGTGACAACACATTTACATTGTAGCCATGGACACCACATCTATCACCTTCTGCATGGCATTCAGTGACTTGCAAATCAAAGAGGCATCACTCGTGATGATGTCAGATGAGCTCAACTATGTCTTTCACAAACCAAGCGAAAATGCAATGACGGCAACTCTTACACATGAAGAGATAAAGTCGCAGCGCCAGTCATAAAAGATGCTGACTGACAGAAAAATCAATATGTATCGATAGCTTGGCCATTGGGCGCATGGCATGAGGTGAATGATAAGCATGTCCCTTGGCCTGATGATATGATATTCCCAGCCAGGTCATCACAGTCGCGCCTCGTCCTGTTGCAGCTCTGACTTTGTATTATTGAGCTCGGGCCCTCCAGCTGTTTAGAGTGCTATATTTCAAGTAATTGAGTCGTGGGAATACGAGAGTGGAGCCACAGAGTGCGCGTGTGTATGTGTGTATGAGAGTTTGAGTGTGTGTATATAATAGATGTTTTGACTGACATGTCAAAGGTAATTGAGTCGTAGGTAAGAGAGAGTGAACTTGCCAGCTGTCAGTCTCTTATAAGCTGAATCCATCAGAATGGAGCACTCCCTATAACCTAAAGAGACAAGCGCGAGCACACGCGTGTGTGTGTGTGCTTGCATGTGCATGCCTGCCATGCATTCCACAAACGCTGCACCTCCTACCAGGCAGGGCTGCAGCCATTGAAAAGGCCACTGCACTGGGATACTGTGTTATTAGCTTTTTCTTTTTTCACAACAGAGTCTGAATAATGAATGGAGTTTCAACACGGACATAATCTTAAAGTCAATCTGTTCAAGTTGAAAAAATACAGTCCCTCATCCTCATTCCTCAGTCTGGATGATCTAGTTCAAAGAAACTATTTTCCCTTTAAAAGGCCGTTTTCCAAGTGAATTCTTATATGAAATGGAGTTCTGTGAGGGTCTTACCAAACAAAAAATGAAACAGACTGAACATCTGCCACATATGCCAAAACCGTTTTGTGTTGCTCCTTGCTGTGATACAAGCAACAGTGCAACAACGCCCCTGGGCTGATGCAGCGGTAATTCTGAAAAGGTAAGGGCTCCGGAGGTTTTCACCAATATCAAAATACACACAAACGGATACGCCTGAATATCAAATCCTGCAGTTTGCCTTGTAGATTGGCCGCAGGCAACCACAATATAAATTATCCACATCTTTCTGTTGAGGAAACAATTTGTCCACCTACCTACAGTATATGGGCATCATTTTCCAATTGTCACATCATCGTATACGTGTGGTCACATCATAACCACCTCCTCCAAACTAGTACATAGCAAACCTCCCCTCAACTGCATCTGTGCTGCATCTTGCAGTGTCAGCATTTTGGCCTCAACAGTAATTCATACGCATTAACCATATGCTTTCATACGCAGACTATATTTTAGGCGTATGCTGACTTAATTTTGGTAGCCTGTGAAGCTTGTATCTAACACAATTGAAGCATGCTCCATGTAGGTTTTTGATGCTGACTTCGACACCACAGAATCAAATCAACGGACCTCAAGGACAGAGCTGAACGGCCAACAGCTGTGCTAGTCTGCACATAATCTGTCTGTCTCCTCAAAGGTCACACTGAGTGTGAGCAAGATGTTAACCAATAGGCAACCTAGGAAGAGGGAGAAAACATCAACATACAGTATAATATTCAAATGTCTGTTTAGCAAGCCTTTTGCTTCATAGTCCTCATGTCATGTTTTTGTTTCTGACTAGTTTTATAGATCATCATATGATTGTATGTCAAGTCATTGCCAGTGTGAGTACATATAGTCGCAATCAGTCAGCTCAAATCCTGAGTTATCTTGCCTTAGTTCGTTTTGTTGACCTCACCTTATACAAGCAATTGTCAGAGCCTAGGTTAAGTCATTCTCCCAGGTAAACTGGGACTGAGATGAACGCTGTGTGCAGGTTGACATGCTTTGTGCCCTTGCTGCTCTTTCATCGAGGGACATTTCTCTCAGCAGCCCTACTTGTCAGCAGCCCAGAGTGTTATGACTGTCACATCTACAATTTGACCCACTTCTGTAAACTGTGAGATGTGTCAATTCTGACTCCACCAACACATAAAAAACATGTTTTTTTATAGTCTGCTGTGGAGATCACAGCAGCAGGCTAACATAGGCTGTCAGGTTATACTTTATTTTAGGATCATGATTCAGGAAGGAAATGAATTACAACAGTCTTTATCTTTGAGACTCTCTTTTCTAGCTTTGTAGTGGCAGGTGCTGCTTCTTGTAGGCCTACATCAACATAAAAAACACAATGGAAAAAAAACAACTTCCTGTCTTGGTTTCATGTCATGCATGAATGATAGCTACAGTCCCCTGTCTATTTGTGCACTATAACACAGCATTGCTGATTATTCATGAAGCATCCCAGTAACTTTAATTGAGGGAGTTTACTTTTAACTTGTAAGATTAGCCTTCACGTTGTGAATTTGCTGGATTATATTCTTTCTAAGAGCAGCACCTGGTGGGCAAAAATTGAATAGCACATGCAATGGTGATTGCTCAACTTTAAAGTACATCAGACCACTGCATGTTGCATCCTTGAAATATATACATAGCTCTAATTAGATCAAGGTTAGATTATGGGAGTGTAGTTATCGCATCAAAAACCGGCTCTTAGATTATGTAAGAAGCAGTAAGAAATTTACCTGTGTGTGCCGTACAAGTTGAGACAGGAGAAATTGCCCTGTGTTTACGCAGAAAACAACTCCTAGTCACCTATTAGATGAATTTGAGAAGTCATGGAGATTGTAACCCAACCTAAAAAGTGCAACAGACCTGCTGGGTAAGGGAGCAACCACCTAAATCAAGTTTTGGCTGGACAGGAGATGCAGCAGGAAGAGACTTGGGAGTATATGAAAAGGAGTTTTGTCCAACTGTGATATGGCCTATGATCCCTGTGTGGTTACTAGAAACTCCGTAGGTAAAGGAACGTAAATATACAGACTAATTGCAGGTTTTTACCGATGGATTATATGGTTCTGAAGTTGCAGTTCCTTGCCACAGAGTTGAACACTTTCTCAGGTGTGAACATTGTTGAGTTGTAAACCATTGTGATGGCTCTAGACTGGGTTAAACAAGTCAAGCCAAACAAAGTTCTAGTCTGTAGTGACTCAGTCTCTGCCCAGTCTTAAGTCAGGTGCATCTAGTTATCGCCAGGATTTACTATTCAAAATAACAAAAAACAAAGCACTGGTCACATTCATTTGGGTTCCTGCTCATATGGAGAGTGGACAAACCAGCCAAACAAACTGTTAAAAAAGAAAACACCGACATCCATATTGAAGTAAAAATCAGAGGGAAAGGGCAAGAAAAATCAATAAAGAGTAGCCAAAGCACTGGCATCAGGAGATAAGGGGAAGACATTTGCATTCAGTTCATAACAGAGTGGATATTGTGAGAAATAGGGGAGGTAATAGAAAAAAGGGAGGTTAGAATGACCAGATTAAGAATAGGACACTAACCTGAACGGCACACTTCCGGTCTTTCAGGTACCAGAAACTGCAGAACATGTGCTTGTTAGTTGCAGGAAATATATATCAGAGAGAAATGACATGATGGAAGAAATTAAGAGATTATGGCTGACAGGAGCAGGATTAAAGAGCATACTGGAGTATGGTGGACGTGGACTAGCTAGGCAAAAGATGTTTGTAAGGAGAACAGGACTGATGGAAACTGGGAAAAATCAACCAGACACTGTAGGAGTTAACTCCAGAAGATGGCAGTAATGCAACACTAAGGACGCCAGCTGCCGTTAAACCTCAACGGAGCAGAGGAAGAAGAAGGAACCTTGTTTCTTGTGCAGAGCTCAACACGGAACTCATGACGGCTACACTAGTAATGCTAACCAGCTGTGCAGCTAGCCTCGCCGGGTCTTGCTGACAGTTACTCACCTTGCGTGCTCTCCAGTTAACTTTCAATGTAAATTAGTTAACCGCTACAGAGCTGAATGACAGTGACTGTGCTGTCTATGTGTTACTGTTTTGTGAAAGAAATCCATTCAGCCGAGGCGCTAAAAATGAGAGAAGGGTGAGTATGTCGCTACCTTGCTAAACACTGAAGAGATAGGTGGCTAAGTTAAAATGCTATAATAGTGCAGATAGCACTAGCAGCTAAAGGGTAGCTTGATAGTTAGCATGCTAGTTACGGGGCTAACTCGCAGCTAGCTAACGTTCATTTTAATAGGGTTTATTTCGGTTTTATGGTCAGTAACTTCAAAGCTTGGTGTATGGTCGTCTCTGGTTTGACAGCTTGTTTTGATAGTCCAGAAATAGCTTGCTTAGAGATAGCTACCGGTAAAGTTAAACGTTAGTTAACGTTAGCTGGCTAACGCTAACTGTCAAAGCTCTCATAGTGCTAGTTGTAGCGTTATGTGTTTTTCACCAGGTTGGTAGCAGCTGTCACCATCTCTTCCTTGTGGGTGGGGTCAAGACAGACTCTTTTTCAGTCTTGTAATATGTGTAGACGTATCCTCCGTTTGTTTGTTCACAGCAACATTAACGTTAATTTAACGTATTTCCTTTCGTGGTGCTCATTTGTCGCCATGGAGAGCCCCACCACTGCTTATACATGCTACATCTGTTTCCACTCTGCCCACACCTGATTAGGTGAAGTTGGGGTTTTCAGTTCATGAAGAGTTGGTGCCCACCAGCCCTTGAATTGGCTGGACACACCTCATCCACCTAATCAGGTGTAGGTACAGCAGGGGAAGATGGAAAATATGCTATGATTGGGCTCTCCAGGACCAGGCGTGACCACCACTTCCATCTGCTTGTAGCAGACTGACAGAGAAGTGATGGTTGGGACTGATTGCAATAGCAGCAGTGCCAGGCACATAGTTAGTCAGAAGGTATAATGTGGCGTTTTGCCCTGAACGGAGGATGGAAATGGCCAGTGCTGCTCCGAGCAGCTGAATGGTTTGAGTGACAGAATCAGTAGCATAAAGGGTGTTTTGGTCTTGAGGGTGTTAATCAATTCATGCCTGTTAGGTGTCAAACCTTCCAAGTTTTTTACTGGCCATTGTGTAAGCCCTCTGCTTTGAAGATATCGTGTTTTACCTCAGTAAGAAATGCATTTATATACTGCTTAATTTAATGCTTATATTGTTTTTATTTTCAAAGTAAACTTGGCCTCAGTTTTCACTAACTTTGCATCTGATCAGATAGGCCTATGTATAACATTTTGGGGGTGATTCAGTAAAGTACATTTACATTAGTTTTGTCGGTGATACCAAAGATAAGCTTACACTCAGAATTATTAAATACACTTTAAGTAATTCAAGGTAAATAAAAGTATGTGCTTTTTAGCATTTGTCTTTCCATATACACCTATTACTGTTTGTAATTTAATTAGATTTGTCTAATGCCTGTGGCTCTTTAAGTAGGATTTATATAATCTACAGAAACAGGACGGACTGTTACTGAGCTAACCCGCAGCTAGCTAGCTGGACAGTGTAAAATATACTTATGAATAAACTAAATAAATTATTGAGTGCATCAACTGATTGGATGAACATTTAGGAGTGGCAGTTTTGATAATCAGCCATTTTGTGCATAAAATACCAGATATTTAATAGGTTACAGATCTCAAATGTGACAAGTTGTTTGTTTTCCCTCTTATTGCCATCACTGTACACTGGATTTTTGGATTCTTCAATTAAATTAGCAATCTGTAACTATCACTTCGCTCTGGTAACTTGTGATGGGTATTTGTCATTATTTCTACATTGACTAAATCATAATTAACTTAATGTGCATTATTGTGTACTGATGCTGGACAGATGTTCTGTGTCTAATTTATTTTTAAAAATACCATAACTTATATTCTTTGTCAGACCATTTATTCATTGATTCACTAAAACATAACTAAAACAGTTTGTCTAAATACTTTCCTGGATAATGTACATTTATATTCAACCACTTTCCATTCTCTCCACTGTGCACTTTCTTTGGTTCTCTGTATTTGCAGAGTGTGTGTCGTGTGACTCAGCTGTTGTGAAGCCATGGAGAAGCCCTGGAGGCTGTGGGCGGCAATGGAGCGTTGTACCCTGACTCTGGCCTCCTGGTCCTGGGGTGCTTGTCGAGTCTCCCTTTTGGCCCTCATCCTCACCTTCCATCTGTATGGAGGATTCTTTCTCCTAGCTCTTATCCTGGCCTCTGTGGCGGGCATCCTTTACAAATTTCAGGATGTGCTCCTCTACTTCCCTGACCAACCCTCCTCCTCTCGTCTTTATGTTCCCATGCCAACAGGAATCCCACATGAGAATGTGTACATTCGCACCAAGGACGGTGTAAAGCTTAACCTTATCCTGCTTCGCTACACAGGAGGGGACGTGCCTCCTGGAGTCACCCCTGGCAATCAAAGCAACCCCACTTCCTCTGCTCCACCTACCATCCTTTATTTCCATGGTAACGCTGGTAATATTGGTCACAGGGTGCCAAACGCCCTGCTGATGCTGGTCAATCTGAAAGCCAACGTGGTGCTGGTGGACTACCGTGGCTATGGGAAGAGTGAGGGTGAGCCCAGTGAGGATGGGCTGTATCTGGATGCCGAGGCCACACTGGACTATGTAATGACCCGTCCTGATCTGGACAAGACGAAGGTGGTACTATTTGGCCGCTCACTGGGGGGAGCTGTGGCTGTGCGCTTGGCGTCAGCCAACCCTCACCGTGTAGCAGCCATTATTGTTGAAAACACCTTCCTCAGTATCCCCCACATGGCAGCAACGCTCTTCTCCTTCTTGCCCATGCGCCTGCTGCCCTTGTGGTGCTATAGGAATCAGTTCCTGTCCTATCGGCAGGTGGCGCTGTGCCGCATGCCTTCGCTGTTTGTGTCTGGTCTGTCGGACCAGCTCATCCCACCAGTCATGATGAAACAACTGTATGAGCTGTCTCCTGCGCGGACTAAACGCCTGGCTATCTTTCCAGAGGGCACACACAATGACACGTGGCAGTGTCAGGGCTACTTCGCTGCTTTGGAGCAGTTCATGAAAGACCTGCTGAAGAGCCACGCCCATGAGGAGAGTGCTCAGCCCTCAGCTAGTGTCACCATTATCTGAGAAAAACAGCCAGGGACTGACTACAGGTTATGGGCTGGAGGAAGTGAAGGGTGTCACGGAAATTGATTGGATGGACTTGATAGATTTTTGGAAAGAATGTAAATTTTTTTAATTCTTTTGTCTGAGTTTTTATTTTATTTCACTCTTTTTACCTTTCTGTAAATGTAACATATTTGTTAAAATGATTTGACTATTTCAAGGTTTTAAGAGAGGGTAACAATGCCCTCATGGGTTCTTTTGTGTTGCAGCTATGAATGCATGTATTTATGACCTTAAATGAATGAAGCCAGAGCATACATGCCCACACTGCAAGACATGTCACAACCAGAGAAGAATTTGCTGCAATGGGTCTACTGAAATAAATTAAAATCACTGAAACAATTGCTCATAGTTTAATGACCATATGAGGATGTTACAATATTTCAGTGAAAACTGATTACTACTGGAATTAAAATTACACTTCTTCTGATATACAAAATGAGACACTGATACTATGTAGGCCTATACTGTATATATATCTTTGTTAATACATTGCACTTTTTTGTTCAGATTTACCCAAGTGTTGAGTTATGTAGGCTAACATCTTCTGAGCAATATTTTGAGGCGCATACGGAAGGTTTTTTTTTCTCTCCCCTTTCGGTGCGGAACGTTAATATTAATAGTACTTGCAGCAGCTTGGCATGACATGACATTGTAGTGATCAATATTTATGTATACCCTTGAAAATGTTTTTCTGGCACAATGGCATAAAAAAAACTTGTGCTGTTGAACAATTATATTCAGCCACAAAAAATGTTGGCTGAGATGAAGTGGCCAGTAAGATGACGTTGACGTTTGTTATTTCTGTCTATCAAAAAATGAGTTCTTGAGATATTATTTCCTGTCAAACTACTTCTGTTTCAGTATGATTAGGATAAGCTACAAGATACTCTCCCCGTTACTGTGTCCTGTTAAAACACAACTAGCACACAGGATAATCTTTATTCTAATATGGGCTCAAGTTGCTATTGAGCAACTTTGGCTCCTATTGTTTGGAAAGGAGCGTTTGCTCTGTGCGTGGTTTTGTTATTAAAGGATGGGTTCAGACTTCTTCAAGTCTGTCTTAGTACAACACTATAATGCATGCCCACATGTACGCTAAAAGAGTTGTTGGTTGCTGTAATCCTTCTGTCCATACTAATTGTGAAGAGATATGTTTCTAACATAAATCCATTGGAAGAGATGGGGCACAAAGTCTTCTTTTTATGCAAAAAAAGTATTCCAAAGTTGAGCAGATGCTAATGGCTTCTGCAGTCTGAGTAGGACAAATTAAGTAGGTATTTTCCAAGGTGAAGTCTGTTTCCTCTTTGTGTTGCTATTCCTCCATTCGGGCAAACAAGGAAACACAGTCTGTCAAATTCCCAAAAGCGATGTTTTATGTAAAAAAGATACTGAACTTTAGAACAGAAAGAGGATTGTGGATTTTGTCCCTCATCTCTAATCACACTAGGAAGGGATTTCTTACTGGCCGATACAGACAGGAGGAATGATTTCACCGACCAATTACTCTCAACATATATATAGGCATGTGAGTGTTGTATTAAGATAGTCTTGAAAAAAGTGTGAGCATTTTTAATCAAGCTTTGTGATTATTTGTTAGCTATTATGATCATCATTGTTAATTGGAGGATTCGGGGTCCTCGTCTCACCCCATGCTTATGTGGCAAAATGGCTTTACTCACTTGGAGGGCTTTTAATGAGCTAATTAACCTTTCCTGCATGTCTTCCAGGGGGTGGAGCAGAGCCTGACGATTAAAACACTGTTATCTGCTCTTGCTTTCCAAATGCAGCATGCTGCACTGCAGTGGTATCAAAGCCATTTGAATACAGATCTCCTTAGCCATATTTGATACTGTTTGTAAACAGTATGCTAAACAAAATTTAACAAACATCAAAAGACCCAATTTGTTTGTGTCAGTGTGATAACAACTTGAAAAATGGTCTAAAGGCTACTATGAATGTAAGTTGTGGTCTTAAATTAACAAGTGTGCTTTACAAGAAATGTATAGATTGTCTTTTCTCCCTTTTTGTGTGATGTTTTGCCACCAATGGCACAGGACAGACATTTTTGTATTATATCAAATCCATAAGCTGAGTTAGATACCCTCAATTTAATGATTTGTATCCCATCATTCCTTGGTGGAGCATATTGTGCAATCTGAATTCACCCATGTGACTGTACACTCATCGAGTTCCACACGCTTTATTTTACACACTTCTGCTATTTGCATTGCGCCATCTCTTCATTCAAGAAAAGATGCAAGAACTTGTCATCATTCACTTGATTTATTGTTTTTGGTGGCTGGCCTAAAGTGAAATTAATGATAACTAAAATATTGGGTTTTTATCCTAGCCAAATGTATTGTTGTTGTCCAACACCCTGTTGATGAAAAGAAATGGAATCAAACTGAATGTCTGTTCATGTTTTGTTTTTGGGTTTTTTTTATAAAGAACATAATTTGCCAGGTATCGTGCAAACGCACTATGGAACATATGTTTATATGTTCACATGATTGTGAACAAAGTGGAATGAATGCTGTTGAAAGTGTTGGCATAATTTGGAATTTGCATTTGCAAGCTGGCATGTGATCACGTTGAGTCTTGGCAAATTTCTGTAATGAACCTGCACAGTGTTGACATTATTTGTATACGTCTACCATGACTTACAGTGACTCCACATTGAAGAAATATTGATGGGATATTTGAACAGTCAGACATCTGAATGATTCATCTTTATCTTTAGTATGAAGCAGTCAGTTTGAGGGATTTTCCATTTTCGAGTAATGTTTCTTTTCTATTTTGAAACAATGTTAACTTCTTTTGTAAGCACACATTTTCACTTTCTATTTTCTGTACTGTAACATGCAATAAATTGATACATTACAATAGCTTGCCTTGTGTGATTTTTTTTAATTTTTTTTTTGTCGTAAACAAGCTTTTTTTTAATGCAAGTTCCAAATTCATTTACGTAACTTAGCATCACTTCACTTTTTATATTCTGGGAATCACAGTTTGTTTGTTTTGCTATGTTATGTTACTGTTCAAAGTAATTTTTGCACTTCCTTCTTTCTGTAGGCGCGTCTAGCTGTCAAATTCAAATGTAATGGTGTCATTAATAATGTCTATTTCCCCTTATAAGTCTGAAATCTCTCCCTCTATTTCCTTACCAAACTGTCACTCATCTAACTGCCAAGACTGTCCCTCCTGTTTCCACTCTGTAACGATCGCATGGGTTTATTGTTAGAATGTGGAGAAGCTGAGATGTGTTTTATCATTTCAGATTTGTCAAGGCTGCTGGTCAGGCAGGAAGCAGTGAATGTGGTTAGCTGAGCGGAACAATAGAGGGGAAGCTGTTTTGCCCTTTTTTGTACAGTATTCGTTCTGCGTAGTCCCTCAGACTGAACTGGAACCAGCTGCTGAAAGACAAAATCGAGAGTCAGGGAAGTCAGTGGAGCTTTTAGACGGGAATTTAGGTACAGCTGGAGGCTTTAGTGAAAACCTTGATGACAGGCAAACATCCACCATTTGTAGCCCGAGTCTGTTAGAACAGAGGCAGCGTAGTTCAGGCGTGAGGCTGGTCATGCTGCCAGTGTGAGGTCTCTGTAGATTGTATGGGCCCCGCGATGGCAGTTTTGGCAGGTGCGGAGCCTGGGACTGGACAAAGGACAGGTGAAGGGAGGCTGTCCTGGCCAGTTTTCCTGCTGACGCTGGCTGCTGTCACCTCCTCATCTCTTTCAGCTTTATCCCTCTACCAACTGGTGGTTCTCAGAGCTGAAGTAGAGGGACTCAAATCAGAGGTCTATCGCAGGAGAGAAGAGGGACAAGAGGCCATGCATGGAGGCCAGGTGAGAGTCAACTAGTCCTTCAGGACATGAGAGCAAACACCCCATCAGCACAGGGTTGTAAAGACAAGCATTTTACCAGCATGTATTGTTTTTCTAAGGACTTTATTGTGTCTGTTCAGACTGAGGATATCAGTGGAAGGAGAAGCAGTCAAGAGCCCCTGAACCAACCTGGGTCTCAACATACTTTCACCCTGACAAGGAAGAGAAGACTGGTGTCTGCAACAGAGACATCAAGTAAGTAGGCTGCACCCTGAGCCTGATGGTTCACTGTTAGTGTATGAGATGCAGTTATTAGTTCCTTTAGTTTGCCTGTAGTGCAAGATTGGTGATGTTTTACAAATCGATTAGTTCCCTTGCAAGCAGACTGAGAAATATATATAGTGTGTGATTCCATTTCTAGTGTTTAGGGTGGTGATTAAGGTCTTCAATCCATTCCTTATTGTTATCATATCTTCTATACCATTTTCAAGTCAAGTGTATTTACAAAGCTCAAAATCACAAAATGTCTCAGGGCACGCCTCCTATCTTTAGACCGTTGATGCAGAAGAGGAAAAACACTGTCCACTGTAAAACAGACAAACACCCAAGTGTGAATGATTCATCAGCTTTGGTGATAACCACGTGAAAAAGAAGTCTGATGCGGTCAGATAATGCTTCCATCTTTTAGTGCTCACTCTTAACTAATGGTGTGAATGTGCTCACCAACAGCTCAAGCTATTTAACAGTCCCCAGGGAGCAATATTTACAGTATACTGCTGCTTAGTGCTGACACTGTCAATGGAAGTTTGCCCAAAAGGAAAAAGGGAAGGAGCAGAAGGCAAAAATAGTCATAGCCATGGGAAAAGCAATCTGCAGGTTGTAAGGAAACTGTAGATCAGTTTTAACATGTCTAAATTTCTCTTATGTGTTGTCACAGTTTCTCAGCCTTGCCTGCAGTTGTTGGCAAACAGTAGCAGGAAAACCTTCAGGAAAGGTACTGTATGCCTGGCCTGGACTATGATAGTTTGGTGATTTGAATTTGATGTAGTTTTTATTTACATTTTACCATTTCAGATTAGTTTTTGCAAGTTTCCATTTAATATACCCATCATTAAGGAGTCGAAATTTATTTTACACTAAAATGCAAATAAACATATATGCAGAAACCCCACGCAGCAAATCCAGTAACTGATTCAAAACAGGTTGTTGGGATAGATTTTTAGCTTTAGGTGCTTTCACATGTTTTCTGATATATTCTTATTTCTTGAATCAGAATATTCCTCGAGGCCTTACACAGGTATTCCCTGGCAGGCTGGGCTGAGGAGAGGCTCTGCCCTGGAGACAGACCATGACAGCATATTCGTCGGAGAGGAGGGCTTCTACTTTGTGTACAGTCAGGTAGGTCTGTTTGTTGTCATTTCATGGTTTTTCCACAGGGGGGTGCTGCCGGTCTGTTTGCCAATCACCAGATTTTACATAGGACGGGAACATGTCTACATACATAGCAGAAAAAAGGGTGTGCTCGATCTAAGTATGCAGTTGGTTAACAGACCTTGAAGAAAGGTCAGATAGAGAAGAGAAAATGCAAATGATGCATGCATAATAAATCAAGTAGCAAATGCTATACCACCCACATGACTGTTTATACATGTTAAAACCCATGCCTCATAAATTTAACCCAGTATTTCTGATGTGCTCAGGTCTACTACATTGACAGCACCTTTGCAATGGGTCACGTGGTGATCCGGAGGAAGAGGAATGTGGTGGGAGACGAGCCTCAGTATGTGATCCTGTTCCGCTGCATCCAGAATATGAACCCTGTCCACCCTTACAACACCTGCTACACAGGAGGTGAGCCTGTGTTATTGTTTATGTCCAGCTATGTTCGCCCTTTTTTACAACAGCTGTTATGGAAGGTCAACCAGCGTGTTTTGCTCTTTAGTCAAGCTCTCAAGCATGTGTGTCTGCGGAGTGGCTGCAAATGTGTGTCAGTAGTTGGGTATGCGTGATAGCTGTTTGTGGCAGGAAAAAAAAGGAAAGTGCCAGCTCAAGGTCTGAAGTGTACATTTGCATCCTTCAGGTATTGTGAAGCTGGAGGTCGGGGACCAGTTGGAGCTGCTGATCCCTCGTTCCACAGCCAACGTGTCCCTGGATGGAGACTCCACCTTCATGGGTGCTGTCAAACTGGTTTAAAGTGTGTCACCTCACTTTGGACCCGAGGGACGCTGTTGTGGAGCAAACTCTGCAACAAGGCGCAGTTCTGGTGACCTCGGCTGACTTTGGGTGCTGTGAGAAGAATACAGGAAGCAGCCGTTTCTGTGCCGGCTGAATGATAGACTGTGTGACTCATAGCTTGTTCAGCATGAGGGGACATGAAGGGGACTATGAGTTGATGGCATAATCTTTACTTTTAAAAATACATGCACCTCATAGCTACAGCTATACTGTGTACATTTCTACCACACATCAAGACAAAATATTGTAAAAACTGTCAATCAAGTGCTTTTTCTTCAAATAATCACAAACACCTTGCAAGGCCTGACTTGTAAGAGATGAATTACTTGTATGAAATCATTCTTATACCGTTTTGATCTTTCTTCCTGCAGCAGCAGCTTTACTGTGCCACTGAAATAGTTCTTCTCATATGCTTTATTGTTTTAGATATTTGAACATAACAAAAGTGGTCTGCTTTATCATCTGAATGCCATCATTTGAATTAAGTTTACCTACATATGTCTAACTGATTGAAAATTCAGATGCAATAAAGTGACAGTCTTCTTGCACATGAGATGACATCATCTGGATTCTGGGTGGAGGTTGTTGTTCCATTGTTGGCCACAAGAAGGAAAGACTTCAGCGTGGCAGAACATCCTGCCAGGCAGCAGAAAGAAAAAATGGAACCAAGGTTGAGCGGGAACAGTGGAAATCTGGTAAAAGTGCCTATTTTTAGATTGAGGCGAAACTGTAAAGGCAGATGATGTCTGCTCATTCAAAGGAGCTGCTGCTCAATGAATTTGTAATGCCAGAGGATCCTCAATGGATGATTCTTCAGTTTATATTCTGTAGGCGGCGGGAGACTTCGACCTGGTTCAGAGACATTTTGACCAATGGATTATCATGACTATTCCATGACTTAATACACATTTTAATGATCGAACATTCTGTGTATACATGAAAATTACACATAATACATAGTGTCAAATTTAACCTCCATGATATCCTGAGTGCATTGTACAGTAGGTCTACGTGATAATTCAATGTTATCTTTCATGGATTTTCAGTGGAATCGATATTATGATATGTCATATTATTTACTTTATTATTATGGACAAGTTAATGAATGAAAGCAAATTGTAATTAAAAACTGAACTACAAAATTAATTTTTATAGGTTTTGTTTTACACATTAGGACAGTTTTGCCTGATGAAAAGCATAAGAGTCAGGAAATCTGATTATTTGACATGATTTTGCATCAATTTGGTATATTGTGATAAATATAGATATATAGATACATATATGAATATTGTGGTGTTGATCTCAAGCATACCACCACCCCTAGTATACAATACACTTTACATGAAGATTAATTAATGGTAGGAAATGTAGTTTGAACAACATTTCTGTGGCTATCTGTTATCAACAAATAACACGCTGCTGGAAGCCAGATATTTTCTAACTTGTTCATTTTGAAGAGATTTATATTTAAATATTTTTGCTTTGGGATTCTCCCCTACCTGCTACACTCTGTCCCGTCGGTTTCTCCCTCTCTTTGTAACTCTCACACACACACACACACACACACACACAGGCCTTCTGTCCGTTGGGGCAAAGAGTTAGACAAAGCCCAGTGGGTGGTCACTTCTTCACTAGGCATTTTGCCCTTGGAGTCATGGCTCCATTTGACAAGAAGAGAGACCCAAAGAGGGGGAGGGAGGAAGAAAGTCTAAAATAGAAGGCTGAAAAAGAAAGATTTCAAATGGAATTAATGGATTGCAGCAGCTATTAATGGAGGAGCAAGCGGAAGAGAGGAGAGAGGCTGTGACGCTAAAACAGATCAGGAGAGCAGGCCAGGCCCAGGGTACTACAGCCATGGAAGTCTGAGAAGCTCTTTGATGATCTGGTAAACAGAGCAGGCGGCTGTACAAACACCAATCGAGAAAAAAGAAGAAGGAGGAGGAGGGTATAAGAGAAGAGGGGAGCACAGACCTCTCCTATAAATGTGTCAAGCATGATGCTCCCCCTCCCTCTGGGCCAGAAATGTCTTTGTGTGGTGCCATGGTGACGGCTGGTGTGCTGGCGGAAGCTGATGTCATTGTGGGCTCGGCTCTCAAAAGAGAGACCAGCGTCCGACTGGAGAATCAGGAAATGAGACCTGCTGTGTACACATGCTGGCACTGTGTATAGTTCACACACTCACACACATGTTGCGAGTGCACAGAGTCGTATTATTAAACACACAAAAAAGCAGACAGACATACATCACATATACACTGTAAAAAGAGAAAAACTAAGTCAGAACATTTACAGTGATTAAGTTTTGTTTCCTATCACATAAATAATAGTTTGCATTAGAATAATGAACATATTATTTGAATCTATTTTTTTTTAAGTGTTAAAAGTTGAATGGTCGACACACCCAATTTTCCAAAACATCAGTGAGTCAAGATAACAGTGTATTTTGCTTGCTAGGAGAGAGGGGTAAATTCAGTGGAATCATCAGTCCCAGTCCCTTAGAGTCTGTCTCCTTCATTCTCCCATTTTTCAGGCTGCATCACTTGTGTTAAACGTGGACGTCTCTGGGTCCCCATCTGCCCTTTCATTTCCTCTCTCCTCCCTCTCTCCCTGTTTGGGAGCTTTAGGACAGGTCTGACTGATGACAGGGGCTAAAGGTGATCCCTGAATCCTGATTATAAAACCCAGCATGCTATCTTTCTGCAGCAAAACCACCACAAACACTTGAACACAGGCTGCAGCTTTTGCAACTAGACATAGACTTGCACACACACATACACACACACACACATCCATATGCACACATGCACCTTCATTGCCTCCCCTAAATACTTAAGGCAAAATGTACAGCACTCACATCGTCTCACTGTGCTTCAGTGTACTACACGGTTGTTCCATGTACGTACTTCTCTAGTATTTGGGGATTACTTTGATCTGCTGCAGTCAGCCCAAAGTAATCAGGCTGATCCAGAGCCCTGCAGCTGAACTGGCAGCAGCACTGTGCGGATTTCTCATTTAAGTGAGGATTTGGTTTATCAACAAACTGGATTGTGCCATCCGTTACTCTAAAGTCTAAACGCCATGTTCTGTGCTTGCCATGCTGTAGGTTTTTAATCGATTCAGCTTGACAAGATATTAATTGTTTTTGATCTGGAAAACGTGACTGACCCAGCAGGATGAGAGGTTTGTTTGTTTTTGATGGCATTAATGTTACATTTGGTTTAGTTTTTCCTCCCCTGACTTCATAGGATCTGCTGGAATATAAGCTGATCTATAATTCATATGGTTCTGCCTCTGCCTGGAATCAAACCACGATGAAACGCCGGGCTTGCAATCTGCATGTGTGCAAGAAAAGTGAGAGCAGATTTAAAAGTTGTCTCTGTTCAAGCTCATCATGAAAGATCTCGCTTATTTTTCTGGCCTTTTTCCTCAAGGACATCAGCCTATTACAGAGGAGAGGAAAAGCATCAAATGGATGAGGGGAGGGAAGGATTTTGGTTTGCCACAACTCTGCCCCCCTTCCTCTCTCCATCTCCTGACTCCCACACTCTACTCTGCTTTATGGCTCCAAGATGGAGCTTTGGCAGACGCATACACAGAGCCAGCAACATTTATCTAGGTCTGTGTTGGTGTCGTGCTGAAATGCTCCCCCCCCTCCTCACGCAAATTTAGGGGCCGCAGGACTGAGTGTGCAGTTTGTATACACTGTAAATATAAACTGTGTGTTCTCTCATGCACTCCTTTTGCAAACTGTACCCTGACCTCTCCACCACTTCATTTAAAAACACCACAAACGCTGTATGTGCAAAAGCATAAACACAACAACAAACTGTACATAAACACATGATTATAGGACAGAAGAATGTTGTTAATTTCCAGTATTTAAGTGACAAAAATGTTGCAGAAAATGTGGGAAATTTTGGAATTTTTTTTGAAATTTTGGTTTTGGAAACAGGCTTTAGATTGTTTAGACACCGCGGTGCTTTGAGATCAATGCTGACGTCAGCATGCAAACATGCTCATCATGACAATGCTAGCATACTGATGCTAAGCAGGTATAATGTTCCAAGTTCACCATCTTAGTTTGGCATGCACTAGTTAGCACTAAACACAAAGTACAGCTGAGGCTGATGGGAATGTCATTAGTTTTGCAAGTATTTGGTCATGAACAAAATATTGGACAAATTGAAATTCTCATGGGATCACCAAAAATCATCTGGATTCATCCTCTGGGTACCATCAGTGTTTTTACAAAATGGTTGTTGAAATATTTCCAAACATGTCAACCTCATGATGGCGCTAGAGGAAAAATCAGGATATCAATAATGTCAGTATAATTCTTCCTCTGGGGACCATGAACATCTGTACAACATTTCCTGGCAATGCACCCAACAGTTGTTAAGATATTTCAGTCTGGAACAAAGTCACGGACTGGACTGGACCAGCCAACTGACCAGCAGACATTATTCAGATGAGCTATGCCGCCCACTAACATGGCTAAAAGTAGAAAAGCGATAAAAATTGGGTCAAGAAAAAGCTGACAGATATGAACTATAATATATTACTATAATACTATAAATCTCTGACTGCCTATGAGTATGTCCCTGCACCAGTCGGTCTTTGCTGGTGAGGAACAGAGGAGAAGCGCACCAACAGAGGAGCATAAACGGAGAGAGGTGGGGTGAAGGAAGGAGTCAAGGGGTTGAGAGTAAAAAGGGGGGAGAAGGCACGTAGTAGTCCTCTTGGTGGGCACATCTGCTCTGCGCTGCTTTTTTGTCCTCCTGTCTTCACTATGTGGTTTCACTTTCAGTCCATTGTTTGAGTATTTGGCTGTCCTCCCCCTAACACTAACACACAGCATGCACGCACACACAATACAGGCGCAACAGAGTGCAGTGAGTATGAAGTCCTGTGTCACTCATTCCCACCAGCTGCTTATGGGCTTGTGATAAGCAGCTGTAATTAGAGATTTAAACTCCCGTCTCACTCTCTTTCTGTTTTTCTCTCTCGCAAACACACTCACTCACTGACAAACTCCTAAATCCCTCTCTCCCTCCTCTCTTTATCACTGACTCATGCTCTCTCTCCCTTTCAACTACTCCCCCTTTATTCACCCAAACTGGCACACTCCCCTCTCTCCCTCTCTCCCTCTCTCTATCTCTCTGATGGGATGTCAGTGGAGGATTTTAGCCTATGGGTGTAGATGTAGAGAGAGCTTGGAGTTGATTTCTTTCTCGCTCTCTCTCTCTCTCTCTCTCTCTGAGTGTTTCAGATCTTTGCAGCTGAGACCAGATTGTCTCTGGATGTTATTTCCTAGCCAGAAAGAAAGCACCAAGAACTACGGGGAAATGTTACAGTGAGGTACGATGCCACTTGTCTCCTGTTTGTCTGTGAGTGTTGTTTAGCTGTGTGTGAGTTTCGCTGTGTTTACCAGTCACATAAGGCCTGATGCCACAATGTTTGGCCATTGGCAATTTGTTCTCACTGTTTTACTCTTTGCATGCATGTGTTTCCATAACTGAACAAACATCTCACATACAGTGACATGTCTGCTTCTGTCTGCATCCATTCTGCTTTATATATTATCCAAGGGAAAGACCTTTTCTTCTTAAATGGCCACTGTCTTTGTTCACTGTCTGGAGACTGGCCTTTGTTTCTTTCTCTTTTTTTCCCTGTCTTGCATGCTGTTGTTTGCCCTGAGATGTTGCATGTGTGCTGGCTGGCAGCAGAGAAAAAGGAAAACAGGTTTGTTGGCTTGTTCACTGCACACACAAACACACACTCCTCCAAAAAGCCTCTGGGGTGCTGGATGTCAGTTGGGAATCGTCCCAGTTTCAGAGGACCCTGGGCGGCTTTCACCCAAACGCCGTGCGGTTGGTAGTGTGCGCCTGTGTGTCAGTGTTTAGATAGAGAGTGAGACAGATGAGGGACGAAAAAAAGCACGAAAGGTAGAGGCAGAAAAAAGTAAAACAGGGAAATAGAGACACAGAAGCATTTTCATGGGCAGTCAGAAAAGAGAAGTGAGGAGACAGAGAGGAGAACAGATTTTACAGTCTGTTAAGCTTTTTCTGCTTGGTGTGACAGAACGTAGCTGAGTAACAGACAAGGACATAACTCTGCCTGTGTCACCCCACCAAACTCTGCTTTTGTTTCACAGGAGCTCACAGATGGGCTCATTCAGACAGCTGAGGGCTGTGTGTGTGTGTGTGTGTGTGTGTGTGTGTGTGTGTTGTTGTTGGTGTTAAACCCTTGGGACGATACCATGTAGGGTTGTAACTGTTAAACACAGTGTAAAAAATCGATCACGGTAAACTGATGTACATGGAGGACCAGCCATTTCAGTCACAGCCCCCATTTCAACAAGATGTTTGTGTGTGTGTGTGTGTGTGTGTGTGTGTGCTACACCCATCTGTCCTCCTGCTCAGCCAGACTGTGGGCCTCTGTGTCTGCCAGCGTTGCATGGAGGTATCACTCTCTCTTTAAACTGAAAAGATTATCTCAACCACACGGTTCCACAATGCCATTTTCCAGCAGTTGCCTTCTGGCTTGCCTTTCTTCTTCTTTGGAACATGGCAAAGCGTGCTGCGTTGGTCTGTGGGTGTAGCCGGCAAGAGGCTAATGTCTGAAAGCTGTAGTCTGTCGGTCTGTGTCAGGACGCGGCCCAGTCCCCTGTGCTGCGGTCAGCTGCCGAGCCACATGGTCTCAAGACTTAGTCACCACCCTCCCTAATAATTATAGGTTGATTTATGAGCTAGAGAGGACGATGACGAAGAGCAAGAGGAGGAGGAGGATGGGGAGAATAGGCTGGCTGTGCAAAGACTTTTCCCTGCAAGAAAGCTTTTTGATAGATCTGCTGCTGTCAGAGCTCCAGAGGTGTTCAAGGAATATACAGCCCCCTCCCACTGTTTCACTCATGTAAAGCAGCCCACCGGCTGTGTTGAAACGCTGAAGCCCTGTGGCTCTGGCAAGATTTAAATGACACCTTTTATGCATGATTAAGGAGGGGAATAATTGTTCGCAGAGGTCTGTGAGAAAGCGCAGTGTGGTCGTGAAAGTCACCGCTGCATAAAATTCAGAGAGGAAAAATTAGAAAAGACAGCCACCACCTGTTACTTGGAATATTTACCTGGAATATTTCTGTCTGCTGTCTGATCAGTCAAGTCAAACTGGTGGAGAATTCCCGTTTGCTAACATCTCTAATGGTGGGCCTCCTGTTGGTAAAAAGCCTTGGCTACATTTTTTGTGTCTAACCCCTGGTCTGTCCACCAGCTGATCTATTCTTAGATGGGATTGGCTGGTTACCACGCTTGCTGGATTTCCTTTGCAGCTCTTCTGATCGACAGCCCCCTTCTTAACCCCTTCAGAAAAAAAGCACATGCACACATACACAGACACTGAGTAGATAGATGCATTTCATGTGCCTGACATCAGAAGGCAGACAGCTGACTGCGCAGACAGAAGTGGGGGTAGGATGGGATTAAGGGGGTTACCGTTCATCTGGGGAAGCCATAGATTAGTTTCCCCCTCAAATCTGATTAGAGCAAACTGTAATCCACACCAATATGTGCTATTTATTATTGCTGAACTTGAGACAGATGTCTGTCATTTATGACTGGAAATGCAATGGCATGCATTTGAATAGAAGGAAAGCCTTTGTGTTGAAGACGGCATTTTTTTTAATGTTAATTGATCCCATAGGTTTTAGGCTTGTTTCATTAGGGATTGTTTAGTCTATAACATCAAAAATATATGCCAAGATACTTGAGCCCAATGTGACATCTTACTGTAAAACTGTTTATTTTGTCCAACCAACAGCAAAGCTACTTCATTTACAATGATATAAAACAGAAAAAAATTAGCAAATCCTCACATATCCGCACCCTCAGATTATTTTTCATTTTCAAATTTGTAGTCTCCAGACCCAACTGGTGACATCACTTGAGGCAATTTATCAGATTTTGCACAGCTCCCTCTGGAGCCACAAAAGGCTTTATGCAACTTTTTTCACATATGAGTAGTAGGCTACTCCCCAAGTAAACCCTGTAAACACATGTAAAATTGGTGAAAATCCCCTTCAAGAAACTGTGACAAAAATGTTTGGTTGTTTTTAATTACTTAATTAATTAAATTAAAGCTAAATTGCCTTGGGTTTGATCCTCTGTTGATTGACACAATAGACTATTTGTTTCAAAGAGTCTTTTTTTCTCAGTTACAGCCAATTGATCTTGTCCAATGTTGGAAGTAAAGCTTATTTAGATAGAGTCAAATTATTGAAAATGTTATAAATAGATGCAAAATAAACAGGAGGTGTAATCCACAACCTTTCTCATCAGCATTTCCCTTCTTCCTATATATCTCAGGTGTCCGCATGAGTTGAAAAATGATCCGGGGATGAAAATGAAATCCCAGACTATTCTTATAAGTGGGGCCCATGGGACTGGGCAGTTGGCCGACTCAAACAGCAGCTAAAGCTAATGACAGGTGGTGGGAAGCGCTGCTGGCAGCAGCAGTAGCAACATGTTATTTGGGAGTGGAACACTTCCAGCAAGCTAAGATTAAATCCAAACCTTTGGTCAGAGATTTTCCCCCATCTGATGAAACAATATCATCAAAGCAGGGCGGCCCACGTGGCTTCAATACTAAACAGGTGCACCGGCTGACACAAAGGTTGACCAAGCCCTATATGATAGTAGTCTTTGTCAGAGGAGGGGGAGGCTGCTCCCCATGTGACCTCATCTTTCTATAGAAGACTTCCTCATATTAATGCAGGCTTGCTGCTGCTGGCATGTGACTGGCGGCCTTGCAGACTTTGTTTCCCTTCCAGGACTATTATTGGACACCGTGTTAGCGAGTGACATCAATGTCAGGGTCAGTGTCTGGGCTTGCCAGGACTTGCTTTTGCTACATTTGTGTGTGTGTGTGTGTGTGTGTGTATGTGCATGTGAACATGTATGGCCTCTCACCTGTTTGTACCCTGAACTGGAATGGGAGAGCTGTATTTTATGCAAAAACTTAGGTAGAGCGAACACTGCTGGAATTCGTGCTCGCGGAGAGAAAAGGAGCCCTCCATAGGTACAGGCACTTGAGTGTTATGACGGTAATTTAGTGTGTAGGAGTGGGAGCTAAAATGACTAGACTGTGTGACATGGCAAGGATGGTGACAGAGGAAGATGGTAAAGGTCCTTCTCAGAAAGAAGAAAGAGGTGGGAGGGAGGACATGACAGAAAAGAGGGACAGAGAGAGTAGCTCATGAAGCAGCTGGTTGCCTCTTCTTTCTGGAATGTGTACGAGGGCAGGTGCATGAAATGTAACCGCTTTACTGATCCCATCACTATCAAGCCTCTAGCACACACACACACACGCACATGCACACATGGACCCTCCCCCTCCCCCTCTCACACAAACACTTGTCCACCTACCAGGTTCTCTTGCCTGCAGCTAGACAGTGTATATTAGAGTGCTGAGTGTGAGCCCAGCTGCAGAGCCATGCTAATGATTTGAACAGGACCAGTTAAGCATTCCCTTTTAAAAACACTGCTTTGATCTATCAGAGAAGCCATGGGGGGAGTTTATGCTGAGATGAAAGATAACGTCTGGCTGTGATGTTTGTGTGTTTGATTTCAAATATGTCATCTCTCACATTCAACCCTAATCAAATTAGGTCAATGTTTAATGGGGCACAATGCCCCCCTCTGACAATGATATGATACAATCCCACCTACTATCATGCTAATCTGTATGACTGTTGTCTACAACAGAGGGGATGAGAGAGATGGAGGATGTATGGATGAAAGAGCGAGGCAAGAAGTCGTGTGAGTCGTGTGATGGTGGAATATAGTGAAGGGAAAGAGAGAGGAATCAAGGTGAAGGAGGAAAAGTAAAGGACTGCCTGTCAGTCTCGTCATATTCTCTGCTCATTTCTGTAAGTGCAGATAAGAGTTCTGAAGCGAGGGATAATGTCCAGGTAAAGCAACATCTCAGACCATACTGTGGAGGGAATTGCTTCAGCTGTGGATTACAGGTTCCCTCTTCGGGTGTGTGTGTGGATTCTATGCATGTGTGCGTCTGTGTGATTTGAACCACGAGTCTGGTAATTTCATGCCCCTGATGGACCTCAATTCTGAGATTTAATACACAC
This sequence comes from Oplegnathus fasciatus, assembly GCA_003416845.1. Taxonomy (NCBI): domain Eukaryota; kingdom Metazoa; phylum Chordata; class Actinopteri; order Centrarchiformes; family Oplegnathidae; genus Oplegnathus; species Oplegnathus fasciatus. The sequence continues at coordinate 75,411 of NTHP01000919.1, read as the reverse complement.
TCACCCTTAAACCTCTCCCGACTCTCTGTGATCTGTGTTCTAACTTTGTCTCCATCTTCCACCTCCATTCATTCTTCTTACATTTGCCAATTGACCCTATTCCAGAGCAGAGGGAGCTGAGCTGTAACAGGGGGCTGATAAGTAAGATAAGTTGGAGAAAGTGTTGTTAAGTCAAGGTTAAGTGAGATAAGTCTAGCGTATGAGGGCTGCTCGCACATATGAACTCAAAATCTGGGAGAGCGATAGGCTGTTATTCATCGTGAATGGTACCTGGGATTGAAAAAAAGCTATTCTGTACTCGGGAAACTAAGTGTACAACAAGAAATTCACTTCTTACCTGTGTGTATGGCAGCTATGTCAAAACACAACTGTCCAGACAGAGCAGAGTATGTAAATTACGTGCTCCATGCAACACACACACACACACACACACACAGAGCTACAGTATAAGTCTGACTCTTGGCATTACTGCAAAGTCAGGGTTCATACTAGGGCAGTGCTTATAGATTAAGGAACATTATGACACATTGCTACAGTATATGTTGAGTATTAGCAGTCACACACAGTCATAAACAGACTGAAGAGTGTAACATTTGTGTCTCTGATTGTGTGGGTGTCTAGTCTGGCCAGTTATGTAACCCATTAAAACTATTAATTAAGTAAATTAATTAAATTAGCCCATTATGGTTGTGTGTGTTAATCAGTGCTGATGATGGTCTCTAGCAGATACACCAGGCCAGCACTGAGAGGCTTAGGAAGAGCGTCTACCCTCAGGCCACTAGGATCCTAAATGAGGACACTGCCTAAGAATTGCCCTAAGACTATTTTTAATTACTAATTATTCAAAGTTACTACTATAGTTATTATTATTATTATTATTATCTATTACTAATTTATTCTTTATTCTTATTCTATTATACACTTATTTTTTTACTGCACAATTGAAAGAGTTGAACGGACATACTTTTCTCTATGATTATACCCAGTATGATTATATGTGACAAATAAACCTGAACCTGAACCAGTGCACTGAGTTAGAACAGAAAAATGTGGCATCAAAGTCCTGCAAGGAAAGCACACAGGTGTGTGCATTCAAATATATTCAAAGTGACAAATCAAACCAATTGGAAAAAAAGTTAAGTGACAAAAAAGGAGGTGAAACCAACCAACAAACCCACAAAGACCTCTTAAACTGTATAATATACATTCATAAAAACACACACACAAACCCCCCACTTAAAATAAAAGTATAAAATAAAATCCTTACACACCGCATTAGATATGCTTCTTTGCACATTTTCAAACACAAGCATTTTCAAAAATAAACAAATATAAAAATTAAATGAATAAATAAAGCTAGCTAGCTACATCCTAAAATTTATGTTTGCTAACTTCCAGAGTAATGTTAGCTAGCTAACCTCACCAATCCAAGTTAGCCTATCATTGCTAACAGCTAGCACGCTGTAGTTAGAAAAAGTCAGGTCGCTACCAACTGGGATAACATGCTGTAGGTTAATAGAAACGTGTAGTAAGTTAGTCAACTACTGTCCTGTCCGTTAGCCAAATAGTTCCTGTCAGCTCTGTCACCCCCTGGCTCTTACAACCTGTTCACACAAGAGCAGTAACCGGCATAACGTTAACTTTACCGTAACAGTACTTTAGCTAGCTGAGCAAGCTAGCAAGGGAGGAAAGTAAAGAAACAGTGGAATTAGGCATGTTAATTTTTCATAACCTCACAGATGTGTTCAGTCAAAATTTAACGGGAGTCATGCTGTCAGCAAGAAAGTGCCTCAGAGCACCGGAGAACATTTTTATTGTCACCGAGGTATGACAACCTTTGCGCTGCTCAATGAGAGACCACAAGTATGCTAACGCTAACACTAAGTACGCCACTGAAGATGCTAACGTTAGCTAAATTCCTGAAGTGGAAGTGGAGGGCAGCCTAACAAGGTGAGACAACATATAACGGTTTCTCGTGTTAAAAGTTATTGCAGTGGCTTGTATTGAGGTGAGGTGATTTTCACTTGCTGATATGAATGAGCTAGGCGTTTATTGCTCTGCTGTAAATACGTTAAAATTGCGTAACCACTGCTGCTACGCAAGGTCTGTGAAAATACTGGATTAAGGGTTAACGTTAAATGTTGGTTTCGCCTCGGCTGTCAGACGTTTTATCATCCCGGTCACCATGTTGACATCACAAAAATATCACATAAATACCTCTGAAGATATAGCTGGTAAAAAATAACGTTTTGACTAGATGCAGGTCATAATTGAGGCTAACTCCTTGCCAGCATTATAATCAGTGGCAGCATCACCATCAGCAGCAAGTTGAGCCTCTGCCAACAGTGGAGTGACTCACTCTGACAGCATGTAAGTAATCCACAATGCCCACTGTATGTACAGTATGAGTTTTCAGCTTTAATAATGACACTTCTAATAGAGATTAAAAAAAAACCCTTTTATTTGACAACCCCTCCCTGTAGTTCATGATGCCAGAATACCTCAGTGGACAGTTGAAGTATACTATGACTAACTACACATGGAAATAAGACTGAGAAGAGAAAGTGGGAAAACCATCATTAATCATGTGAGAAGCAACAGAGAGATTAAGAATGACGAGGAGGGATTGACAGATGGAGAGATTTTCCACGAGGGAAGCAGGGGATGCTAATTAAAAACCAGATGATGTGTGAAGAGATAGAGAGGAGATCCCTGTATTTTCCAGAGATACCTCTCTCTCTCTTTCATTCTTTCGGCCTCTTGATTTACTTATTTCTTAATTACTTTTTAAACTTTTGTCCTTTGTCCCACTCCATACCATTGTCTCCTCAGTGACAAGTAGATGTTTTGATTTTTTTTATGTCTCTTCCTGTTCCCGTTTTTGATCTGCTCCTCTTCGCCCGTGTGGTTGAATACCTTTCAGTGGCTCTCTCGGTCCTGCAGGTGAAGATGAAAGTAGGTAGGAGGGGAGATGCAGGAGGGAGATTTAAAATATGAAAACAGCAGGGTGGTAAGTGGTCAGAGTGCAGGGTGAAATGGTTTAAGTAAGGCTGTGGTGAACATCTGAAGCCGGTAGAGGTTGTGGGCTTACAGGCAAAAGAAATGTGGACTGGGGTAGCAGGCGGCTCGTAATTGAATAAAGGAGGAGGCTTCAGACGGAGTGGTGGTGTGTGTAAGTGTGTGTCTTTGTGTGACTTGTCTCTCAGTGACCAGATTTTCCTCCCCCCTTTCCAAGGTCAACATGGGGTTTATTAGCAGAGAGGCACTGTAGCAATGATGCTGGTTGTCATTAACTATTCATCACCTCACACTACACTGCAAGTGTTTGGGCTTATGAGTGTGTGAGTGTATTATGGAGTCACAGACATACACATCTGTGCATCAGCATTTAGACTCTATTATGCGTTGTGTTTTTCTGTTTGTCTGTGTGCAAATGAGACAGCTGGCTCACATCTAAACAAGATATTTCAAGTCACACCTATTCAGGCTCTTTTGTGTCTCCCTTGTCTGCTAGTTCTCTTTGTCTGCCACTTCTGTCTGTATGGGCAGCCTTGACAAAAGTACGCTTGTTTGACCACAAACTCTTCAGGGCGTGTATGCTACATGAGGTGAATCCGGGCGCCTCCCCTTTCTTGTGTTTTGTACCCTCCTACTCGTTTTTTTTTACACCAGCTCTGCTATGTGATATTAGAGAAGAGGGGGGTGGATGCTTGTGAGGCTGTGGGTGTAACTGTACCCCCTCAGATGGAGTAAGTGGGCTGGGTTCACTGGGGTCTGGAGAGGGGGAGGGACGTAGAAAGAGAAAGACAGATGTAAAAGAATGAACAGCTCCAAGCGGCAGAGTTGCCATGGCTACGGGGGAAACGGATGAATGAATGACATCACAGTGGCGGGGAGGTGAGAGAGTGTGAAATTGATTTGGTGGCGGAGCACAGGGAGGCGGCTCTCGTTGGGTTTTCGTCGGGCAGACACATTTCTCTCTCCTCCGTACCCTGGTGTCTCCCGTGGATGGGCTCTCGCCGGTAAGGCTCTGCTTTTTCTCTATTCCTCCCTTCTCATTAGAGGATGACGACGACTGTAAGTGTGGTTTTCGCTCTGATAATTGTCTTCAGGTCTTGACAACATGTGAGACGGACATAGAGAGAGAGGACATGTGTGTGTTAATGTGCATGGATGTCATGTGGTGCTCCCGGCATGCCACTGGGAATGAAAGCAAAGGCAGATGTGCCGTGCAGTTGTCGCGAGTCTAAATATACTGTGAGATGCTTAGTGTGGAAGAATGTGTGTGTTTCTGGCTGGGAATGAACAGCTGATTGTGCAAGAATGATTTCAGTGTGGTGTTAGATATCATCGCTATAACAAGATCAGTGTATAGGTTGTCACACTTTAGAGCTGCACTTGAACATGAATCTGTTGTGGTTATGTTTATGTGTTGGAGAGAGACACGCTGTCTTGTAGCGGTGTTGCTGTCAACCAACTTGGTGCGCTGGTGCTTTCGGTTATCATGTGATAATAGGGGCATTTTCTTGTCACTTACCTCTCTCCACATGGAGATCAAAGCACAGGGTCAGCCACTGAACGGCACCCTTGGAGCAGGCAAAGTCTCACTAAAGAAGGCTTCAGCAGAGAAGCTGCTTTTCCAACATTGGAGTGTGAACCTGGCTCCTCTGATTCAAGGGTGGTCTTCCTTTGCAGTGCACCACGTTGCTGTGAGTTCATTGGCAAAGCCTGTGCCATTCATCTGGCTGTGTGATTAATGATGAAGTTGACCTGCAATGACCCCTGAGGGACAAACAGCCAGAGTTGAAGGGTAGGGGCTAGAGGTCACCGCAAAGCCAATCACAGTCCTCAGCTCAGTGTCTGTTCTTTGGCCAGCATCCAGAATGTGGAAACAGATTACGTTAGGGATCAAAGGATCAACATTTAGGCTAGATTTGAAAGTCATAATCCATCACTAGCACTATCAACTGGTCTACATATCTGTTGGAATGCACCCTCTCTCGCAGTGTGGAGGTGAATTTGTGATGGTGGTTGCTTTCACGTCTTTTCAGTGGCTGCCATCAAAGCCACGCTGTTGTTGAACAGAGCATTCAAGCTCCAAGGACACTGTACTGCAGGCAGTCTAGTACTTTGGCCTCTTGTGACAGGCATATGTGAACAGTGCTGTCTCTTTGGTTCCTGGGAGAATATGCAAAGAGATACATTTACATTGGAATTTTCATTTAGTCATTCAGCTGCCATTCATAACCAGACTATCCTGTTTTATTCAGAAAATCACAGCAGCAGTAAAGAGTATAAGAGTGAAGGCCATGACAGTACATGTAACACATTTACCTGTATGCTTATGACTGAGAAATGTTGGAGTTAAGGAGTAAAGGTAGACAGTTTAGTTTTAAACACAGCAGGATAAATGTTTTTGCTGGTATGTGAAAGGGGAAATCAGAGTCAATTCAGTTTGCTTCAAATGTAAGTCCACATTGAGGTGTTATTGCAAGGTAGAGTTTAGTGTCTTTGAGAAGGAGTTAAATGCCAGAAGTAAATCTGTCCGGTCTCAGCACTGTTGGTAGACACAGGGCATCAATTATGAATAGGGAGGGGATGAATATACATGAGGCTGTATCAGACAGTTTAATTTGAAACTGAGAAAAACTGTCCCTGGCAGGTGTAGGAAACTGTACTGTAGGTGTGGGTCACTGTGTTTTTGTGTGTGCATAGTCCTCGTTACATACTCATCAGGCAGACTAGTTGGCTCATTGTCTGTATTGTGAGGAGAAATCAGGGTGGATGTTGAACAGACAATATAAAACAGTGCTGGCATGTTTTCTAAATCAGTTTAAAAGCTCAGCTGAGTGAATGACTCTGAGTCTGCCAGCTTTTTGGATGGCATGGTTGGGGGCACAAGTGGGTCAGTAGTGTAGAGCCATGCCAGCTCTGATCGCTCTTTCTCTCCACTCTGAGAACAGAATTGCCCTGTAGCGAAATGCAACTCAACATAATGTTTTTTTTTCCAGTGTTGTAAGTAAATAATCTGAAGTTGAATCTAAGCCATTCCACTCTGGGCCTCTGATACTGCATCCTTTCTAATGTGATTTGGTTAAACAGTGAGTTGTGTTTACACCATGTTGAAGTCGGCTGACGTGTGTTTTTGTGAGTTTGTATCCATGTGTGTGCAGTCAGTCCCTCCTCCTTGTGGTGTCAGCTGGTGGGGGCAACGCTGTGGTCAGATATGGTGACTGGACCTGTACACAAACACTCACATTTAGACATGCCCACATAAACAGACTGTGTGAAGGGTTTTGTCATTCAGGTCTGCTTTATGAGTTATACAGAGACTTGAGAGATGTTAAAACTGTTTATGTTTCATCAGTAACATTAACTGTATGTACTTGTTGAAAGCAAGTGTTCAGATGTAGCATGGCTATGTGGCATACTCTGACGTATTAACTCAGTGACACAGACAGTTATCTTATTTATAAGAGTAACAGACTAGCGCTTCCTCACTCTGTCTCTCTCTCTTTGACTTGTAATCTCTATTGCACACCTTTTTCTGTTTTTCTTATGCCCCTTTTCACCGCAGGAAGTTTTACAGGAACCCAAGGGCCTTTTTTTTTTTTAGAACTTCTGAAAGTTAACCAGCATTTTGACTATCAGATTATCCATTTCAATCAGCTAACTTGTCTGTGAATTAGTGTTGCATACTGGGAATTGAGATCCCTTATTTCATGGGAAGTTTCACCAAAATCTGCTCCTGGGATATTTAGCATGTGTGTGCTTGCTGTATGACTATCTTACCCTAAGATTATCTGCAATTCCATGTTGAAAATCAAATTTCATTCTTGGCAACAAATAACTGTTTTCCGAGGAAACAAGAATTCGTTGTGTTAGTTCCCAGTTAGTAACCTTCAACTATAGTGTGAATGCAGAATATGTACAGTGGATATTTGGTGTATAGGGTCTGACCTTGCCAGGCGACACTAAACTCAAGGCAGCAGAGACTGGGGAGTGATGATAACTTGGCCTAGGGGATCTAAGACAGATGGATGCTGGGATCGAGGCAGAGCTTGTGAAATGATATATGAACTCCTACAGTTTTCAGGTGAGAAGTGCAGCAGCATGCATGGCAGTGGAAAAGAGCAATCAGAGATGTACAAATGTTTTGGCTTGAATACTCCTCCAGTACTTTCTTATACAGAACAGGAACTGTTGGACTTTGCCTCAATAAATGTTGCTGACTGGTCAAATGCAAGCTTTGTGGCTGCTACAACCTGTATGGAGCATTCGGTCGGACTCCAAGTATGCAGTGGTTGTTAACAGTATCCATATTAGAACTTGGAATGGGGATTGTAATTGCAATGTAATCTTGTAATTGCAATGTAATCCTATTGTTACTGTTGAGTTGTTAGAGATTGAGTGAGACAAAACTTTCATTGCATTTATGTAGGGCTGCAACTAACGATTATTTTCATTATCGATTAATCTGTCGATTATTTTCTCGATTAATCGATTAGTTGTTTGGTCCATAAAATGTCAGAAAATGGTGAAAAATGTTGATCACTGTTCCCCAAAAGCCCAAGGTGACATCCTCAAATGTCTTGTTTTGTCCACAACCCAAAGATACTCAGTTTACTGTTATAGACGACTAAAGAAACCAGAAAATATTCACATTTGAGAGGCTGAAATCAGAGAATCTGGACACTTTTTCTTAAATAATGACTCAAAATAGTTGGCGATTAATTTAATAGTTGACAACCAATCGATTAATCGTTGCAGCTCTACATTTATGTACTAAAGCTAGAAAAATAACTGAAAAACACTGCAGTGCAGATTTCCAGTACTTCAGAGACAGATGTCTAGCCTTTCTGTCTTTTTCAGTCTCCCTCTTTACTTCTGCACAGCTGCTTCATAAAATCAGTTTAGACACTATGCAGTCATACAACATTAAATTACGAAGAATGATGAATGACTCTGTGCTGTTGTCGAGTCTTGTAGAAAAATTGTGCCTCAAACAAATCTGTCACTTTTTAGTCTTTTATTGGCTCAATACTGCTCTTCTCAGTTGTTCAGATGCAAAATGCAAACAGCACTGCACAAAAGTTAGTTTGCAAAAGTTAGTTCCTGGGACTTTGGTTTGTTTGAAAAAGGCAATTACATTTTCTCTTACTGACACTCTTCTCTTTTAAGTCCGTCACCACTCTTTCTGTGTACTTTCCTGTTTTTGTTTCACAGCGGTTTATCAAGACTTTGTCTCTTTTCCAGCAGGCTGCAAAATGGCTAAATAAAACTGAACTTGCATGAAATTGAACTATTGTTGATGGCACTGTGACCAAATGTTTGCACACTTGCTGTGTTTTCCTTGAGATCTGTTTGTTTAATGACACTTGAAGCCAGATGGGAAAACAAAAATGGTGGGGATTACAATGAGACAGGAAACTCTTTGTTTTGCACGTTGGATTTTCTCACATTTTGCCTGAGGAAACACTGCAATCTTGTCTAATCCACTGTCAATAACTGTTGGATATCTGCATACATCTCAACATTTCATTTCATGTCAAATGTCCTCTTAGGAATAGTCATAATTTGCATATGATACGGACAGTGCTATAAAATTGTTAATAATTACACTCAAACCTAATTATTATTACTCTGATAATTATGTAGTATAGTCTTCCTACTCTCTCCTCACTTTCTTTTCTCCATCTACTGTTGCATCACTCTGTATCGTTTGTAAGAACAAACAGCTGGTTGAGTATAACTGTACATGTCCAGGAGTGTGTGTACAGTACAGCGTGTGTGTGTTTGTGCACACTTGCCCACATTAACAGCAGGTATCTTCGGGAACATTGGCACTGGAATTTGAGCAGCTGTGAGCGTAGCATGATAACATAAAGCAGAATGGTGATGTGGGTTAGGAGTTAGATCCAACTGTGCATGGGTCTGTTAGCTCACCGTGAGTCACCAATACAGTGTGTGTCAGACGGTGGTCATGGTTCTCACTCTTAGTCAGCCGAGAACAGAACAAGGTAACAGGAGGACGCCGTCTCTGTGCTGAGTGCTGCTTTAGTCGAGAGCTTCTCACATGCAGGACTGTGCTGCTCTTTTGTTTGTCTGGTTATTGATTGTCTCTCGCTGAAGCTTGCAGCCATCCTTTATGGTCCCATGTTGTCCATTGTGCCAGCTGCTTGGAGCTGGGAGCTAGGGGAGAGGGTAGTAAAGGTTAGACAAAGGCAGAGAGAGAGATGCCCTCGTTTCCAGTTTGAGGGATTTTGGAGTTGACGAGTGGAGGGGAGGTGAGAGAAGCAGAAACATAATTATAGACAGAAAGTGAGGGATTCAGCGGGAGAACGTGTGAGAGGGGAGAAACTGGCTCATAAGTTATTAATTGTTATAGCTGTCCTCTGTCTCTCACTGCCTTTGTCATATACTAATTTATGTCATTCGCTTTACTCCCCCTCGCTCTTTATTCCATCATGTCCTTTTCTTTCTCCCTGTAGTCAGCGGTGATAATGAGCTGAATCAGTCTGCCAGTGTTCCCATTTGTAGCAGTCTACCACCTGGAAGATGTCACAGATGTTACCTCTCTGTCCCTTCGTCACCCTCTTCTTCCTTCCAGCTGTTGTCTCTTGAACTGTGAAATTACAGAAATTCAAGTTTACCTGGCCGCTGCTTAGTCCAGCCAACCTATGCCACACTGAATGAATAATAATGTTATAACATACCATAAGTATAAGTCTGACAGGATCACATCCCCTCTTCAAAGCTAGCAGAATGAATTATGATCAACTACTCCTCAGTTTTTTCTAGTCTGTCTGTTTCTGTTTCTAATCTTAAACAACCCTCCAATGGGAGTTCATCCTTTTTGCCTTGATTGTCAGCTTGTATGACAATCTTCTAAGGTGAGGCAATTAGAATTGAAGATTAGGGAGCTTTTCAGCACATTTGAGTGTGTATTGAGCTGAATGATCTGCCTAACAGCGAGCGTTTGTTGTTGCTTTAAGAGCACATATGTATGACATGACTGTAGCTGAATGACAGACTGATGGGCCTGGCACACGTGATAGGCAGGCAGTTCCAAAGCAGATTGCGTATCTTGTCACACCTGGTGGATGACTGTTTCCCTGGAGACAAACACGTCTTGGTTCAGAAGTAAGGAATATTATAAAGGTTTTATTTACAATGGTCCGTTCTCACAGGCAGGAAAAAGACTGTGTCTGTTAGGGCAGGGTACCATTCGATATTTCTCAATACTGTTGCCAATATTATATAGGAGAGTTTCTACCAATACCAAAACAATACTTTTTCAATACATCTTTTCAACAAAAAAACTTTTTTTTGTATTTTAAGAAAAGAAGCCAAACTACTGTTGAATATTATCTTAACACAAGGAGCCATACAAAAACATTGCCTAAATAAGATACAGTCTAAAATAGGAAAACATTATATAACTATCTGATCAAAGAATAAGTAAACAAGAGTGTAAAGGTATTTGATGCAAATGTTTGATACTTGACAGTTTTCAATACTCTGTGCCACAGACACATTTCTGTCGGTACCAAAAACGTAGTGAGGTTAATACCTAGCCCTAGTGACTGTTGGACATTGTGTATCAGCACAAAATGTGTCAAGATTGAGCATAGTGTCACTTTGCAGGAATAGGATTCACAAGCATCACCTGTTTGTCCTTGTTCCATTTGAAATGAATTGAGCAAAGGTGACATCGCCTGCCGTGTGTCAGGAAAGGAAATGTGTCACTCTGCAGCCATGCCTGTTCAGTCAGTGCCTGTGAGCTGTTGAGAGCAACACTTGCTTGTTAACAGCTGTCTGCGAGTGAGCCACACAGGCAAAACTGTGATATCTCTTTTGAACAGATGGACAGTATGGCTGGTTTTGACATGGATGGCATTGTTACCTTCATCTGTCCACCTTTTGTCCATTACGTGTTTCCACTAATGCATTGCATGACAGGTTTAGCTGTAGCTGGAGAAAAGACTCCAATGGGATAAATATTGCTTTATTTCTTCTTCTGGATTCAGAAGTAGGAAGTTGTTTCATATCCATAAGAACTGAATAAACTAATATTGCGGTGAGGCTTGTTGCTATAAGTTGTTTGTGAGTCTGTCTGCCTCTGAATGGTCATAAATTACATAATGCAGCTTTGATTACCGTCCATGTAGACATGAACCTCTATTTGATTCAGTGGGGTTTCTCCATGCTCTGCAGCACCATGCAGAGAAGCATTTAAATCCTCCTCTTGCAGGCAACTATCCACCTTGGAATTCACCAATATCGCTGCTAGGCTATTAACTAGTATTAGGAATATTAAATAGTAATCCCTGCTGTTCAGTTTAAACCTGGACTGAGCTGCTGTTTTGGAGGAAAAAATAGTTGGATTACAATATAATCCATCCTAAAGGGTGAGACCCAGACTATAAACAGATTTCACACATGCACGCAGAGGTCTGTGCACTTAGGCCTAAAGAAAGCTGTATTTGTAGTTATTTACTTAAATAAGTAATTAATCAGTTTTTGATTAATGTGATCAAACAATTGCTGACAAACATCCAAGTGATTTGTGGCATGGCAAATTCCTTTATGCTGTTTACAACTTTTGCATGGAAAAAGTCAAGAATATTTGAGCAAAGTAAGAAAAATATAATTTGCTTGCAATGGACAATTCTAGACTTTTACTTCAGTCGGTCTTTGTATTACATTTAAATGCTTGTTTTTGTCTTGTTCCTGCTTTCCTCTATTAAAGTCCATGTTTGTGTTTGTGCCTGTGTATGCTAGAAGCATTTGTGCATACTGAATCCTTCCTCAGTCAGTGAAGTTGCTAGTTTGTGCTCCAGCAGAAAGATTTAGGAGAAAAAAGTGGAAGAAAGAAGCTGCTGTGCATCAAATTTATTATGGATCAATGATTATTGGTTTTTTTTTGCTGTGCTAAGGAGCATTGGATACTTGGAAAGGACATCTCACTCTTCTTCACAGCCCAGGAGGAAATATAAGTCAATTAATACATCTGTCTTCATCATAACTTAAGCAAAAAACATATAAAGAAGTAAACAAAGCAGTATTTTAATATTCCCACACATACATGTACAAATGCACACAAGGCAAGCAACACTAAATCAACCTTCTAATTTTGTGTAACAACCAGGTGGGACAACAGCTGGTGCAAAACTACATCAGCACGTCACTCCAAAAAACCTCAACAGCATGTCAAAAAAACCAGCATGACATCAGTGCCATACAGCAGTCAGAGGGCCAATCTGTCTCATCCAAACAGACATTAGATTAAATACATGGCACACTTGAGCAGTTAAACAGGACACACCTTTAAACCAGCCACCATCTAAATGTTGCTGGTGTTTGCTTTGCCAAAGGATATTTGTTCAGTTTTTTTAGACTACCACTTAAGTTGCATAAGTCATAAATATTTCATTCTTACATTTAGTTCTTGCACATATTCGTCTCTCCCTTCCTTGGTAGCTACCAAATATCCACCAGGGTGTAACTCATCGTATAGACCGTCTGTCAACACCCTTTTTAATGCATGGCTACTCACTATAAAACCTAGTTATTACATATTCTAACATATGTTTTAACTAATCCTCCAAAACAACAATCACCTGACTACAAAGATGTGGAAAAACAAATGCTGACAATGCTTTTGTGTGTATTAAGGTAAGCTGACAGAAGGAAGGCCATATAATAATAACAGTTTTTAAGTCTGAAAATACTCAGCTCAGGTGTCAAAAATAATGACTATAATAATAACGACTGACATACGTTATGTTGGTGTAATGATTAACTGCATTGCCTTACAGTTCCTTTTCCAGTTAGTTAAAACCTAATATAGCAAATCACACATACAGCCTCACATAAAGAAATATTTAAAAAATAAACAATGGACCATTTCTGAGTGTTTCATCAGCAGCATAATTAACAAAAACAACAACAGTGCACTTGGCAATGTAACAATAAAACCCAATGTAGTGACAAAAACACAAGCTGTCACTGCAGCTTACAGTAACAACCACAGCACTGTGTATTGCAGCAGATTTTAAACAATACACAGTAAATTATAAAATTCTCTGTGTATTTAAAGGAGAACATTGTGGGGGACAACATGATACAATATACTGTAGTGTTGTGCCCCTAAAATCATCATCTAAATATAAGTGCTGCTGAAAAATAGCCACAGGAGATCACATTACTTTGACCATGCAGGTATGGAAGACAGGGGTTAAGATAAAGATAAAAGGAGGCAAGGGAGATAATGTAATCTAGTGACTAGAAAGGCAGTGGATTAACCTGAATGGCGGCGGTGTGTGTGTGAGTGTGTGTGAGAAAGAGAGAGGGAGCGTTTCTCATTAACAAGACATTGTGATCACATAGTCTAGTGGTCCATTGGGACTCGAGGGATTCTTGTTTCTGTTAAATGCGCTCTCCTTGTTTCCTCACAAAGCTTTGTTGTGTGTGTGGATGCAGGTGCACATGTGCCACCCAGTACACAAGGTCTGTATAACATATTACATGCAAATAGTATTCAAAATTTTAAATTTGGCTCGTAAAATAAATAAATATTTATTTGTGTAAATATATCACATATGATGAATAATTAATCCAAAGAGATCCCTTTTCATATATAATGCATCACCCCCAAACTCCTAGTGCCTTTGGCTTTGCCGTAATTGGGAACATTTCCTGCAACAGACATCCCACATTATTAGCGTCAGTTAAACAGATCGCATCCAAGCATATGCGCACACTCTAGAAATCATTGTGATAACACAGTCGTAGTATTGATTGACACCTGAGGGTGATGATGGCAGAATGACAGCCGTGTCAAAGAGAATGAAATTTGTCATCTCCTGTGGGACAAAAGCTGTTATAATGAGAGTTTGTCACTGCTGTAAGGAAGTAGGGAGGCACAGTCTCCACACAGCCAAATACAGCATTTGCTACAGTACGAGCTGCCATTCATCACATGCATTCTGGTAATATACAAACATGCACACTTGTATATTGTTGCACACATGTAGATAATGGAGTAAACACACTGAGGAGTGGGTGTGTGAATTGTCAAATGAGTGTTATTTCCTTGTACAATCATTTTATCTCTCTGTTTATCAGAAATTGCTGCATTTTTTTCATTTTCATTCACACAGAGAGATTTAAATATCTGTTATATCTCTATTTCCTTCACTGTATCTGTACTCTCTGTGTACTTCACTGCTTAGGTGCTTGACCTAATTGTAGCTGTAGAGAGGCAGAAATTATTAGAACGGTTCTACAACCCGTTATCCTGTCGCTGTTAGACCAGAGATGAGATGACTTGCCTTCTAGCGGGATGTCTCACATTGAGACCTTGTGTTACCTTTTGTCCCAATGTTCCAGCACATCACCGCTCCCTGATGCAGCATGTTACATGTAGCTGCAGGCACAGATAGCAAGATTTCGCACGAGCCATTAATGCGTCACGACGTTTGGATGGAAAAGCATGACATTTTCTTGTCAGATCTACTGCTGTGAGGTCTGGATGTCACGGGTAAAGTGTTAATGGGGTAGTCATTGTGTTATCCTTGACCAAAAATACTACACTACCCGGCTAGTGAGGGCAGCAGAGGTGTGAATGTGTGTGTTGTCTGTGTGTGTGCATGTGCCAGCCGTGAGTGGTGTTTTGAAACAATGATTTATTTATTTGTCATTATTGTGCAATTTTTGCAAGCATTTGGACTCGGGCATACAAGCATGCACACACACACACACAAACCTGGCATCTTATTTTTCTCAGGTAGATGTTGGAGTAGTTGTTCTGGCAGTGTTTTGCAGAAGATGCAGCAAGTTGCCTCTGTGACCTGATTTCCTGTGACAGAAATTACTCGAGCATTCAGTCTGACGCACACACACACACACACACACACACACACACACATCTCCCGGTCTCTGTCTTCCTCTCGCTCTCTTTCAAGCTTGCTCCGCCGCTCTTCTCCGTTCAATACCCTCACAAAATGAACCTCACCTGCTTCTCACCTTCTTTTATCTCCACACGCCCATGTTTGACAGCAATTGGAGATAACAGCTCGAAACCTCTCGCAGAAAATGCAGCGTGCTAAATAACCTGCAGATGTGTGAGCACTGTGGCACAGATTTCTGAAATGTGTGTCACAGTCCTGCTTTAGTCACACACTGCACACCCCGTTAAGCTGTTTTATGCTCATCCGTATTGTGTGTGTGTGTCTGCAGTCTTTCTCGCTATCTCACTTTATCTTTTTCTCTTTCTCTTTAGTCGGCTGTTTCTTCCTCGCTTCTCTCTCCCATCTCTTTCTTTCTCTCTCCTCTTGTTCATCCTCACATTCTCACCCTCCTCGTGCAAATCCTCTTTTTAATGCAAAGCTCATTCATACATGCAAATCAGCCTTAAAGCACAGAGTCATAGAGACTGCCCTACAGACACACTGACACTGCAAGCACATTGTGCATGTTGCGTCACTTAACACACTGTGTGTGTTGGAGCATGATAAATACATGATAGAGTGTGTGTTAATGCACTGGTCTCAAGTCCTACCATTCTAGTAAAGTATACTTATCTGTAGTTAATTTGTGGCCAATTTAAGACCGTTGATGAGCACTTAACCTGTCACCACACCAAAAGCCGCACTGCAGCAGCTTCTCTTTCTCTCTTTCTGTCTCTCTCTCTCTTTAGCTGTCCTTCTATCCAATTTAACGCTCCCCCTCTCTTTCTGTCTCTTGCCATCTCTTGCTTATTTTTCTTTCTCTTGCTCCCCCTGCTGTATCTGCATTTCCTCAATTTTCCATTCTTATCTATATCCTTCTGTTTTCTCCAATGACTTGCCTTGCTCTCTCACTTTATCTCTGTCTCTTTCTGTTATATCTACAGTATAGGGAAGCGCAATTAATCCCACCCCCCCATCCCTTTTTCATCTTTTGGCTGAGAAGGTAGAGGATAGTCCAAAGAGGTGTGCATCCTTATGAGTCACTGCGTATGTATGCATGTGTGATAGAAGGAGACTGGGAGGGGGGTGTGTAACGAGGTGAAGAGCATTGCGTCATTGGGGGTGTGTTGAGCGGGAGGTGGGCTGAGCCGGCTGTCAGTCAGTGACGCGAGTGGAGCACGTGCGTTGGTCATGGCTGGGAAGACGTTGTGCGGCGGTTATCTGGCTGTAGGCGAGGAGAGCTAGAAACAGCCGCAGCTCCCCTTGCCAACGGGTTGATCGAGGGAGTGAATGTCTGTGTGAGCGTGTGCGCGTGTGTGTGTGTGAGTCTGGGTCTGTGCGCATGTAGATGCTGCATGGGCTGCAACCGGAGCTGCTGCTGCTGCTGGTGAATAATGCAGACAGGGGAACGGAGTTTGGATAGCATGCAGGGAGCCAGATTAATAATGCATCCTGCCGGGTTACGAGCTCTGCATTAGTTAGTTTTGCTGGAACCTGTAGCTGCCTACTGCCTGCCTGCCTGACTTACTGACTCCCCGCCTACCTTTCTGCCTGCCTGCCAGCCTTTCTATCTAACTGGCGGAGTGTCTGATTTATTCAGAAAATGTCTCACTACCATTTCATCAAATGCTGTAAGTAGCCATTCACTGTCTCTTTATCTGTGCATGCAAGTTATATGTACAAGTGTACGCCTCGGCCATGGGTGTGTGCCTGTTGTATTAGCACTTACTATATATGCAGGGTGTCATATACTGTATGAGTTTACATGGTTAAGAATTCTGGTCACCAGCTGCCGATACAGCAGCACGATCTAAACTTGAAATGGGTATTTGTGTTCCTCTGTGTGTGTGCGTGCAGTAAGTGGGTGTGTGAGCGTGCTGCAGAGAGCTGCTGCAGATGTGTGAAGTTGACCGGTGAATGCGGCAGGTAGCGGCAGAGGGAAAAAAAGATGAAATGGAGCCACAAAGATGCAGATCCCATGAGCGTCTGGCATATTCATAACACAGTGACAGACTGATAGAGAGAGAAAGTCATTTCAGAGGGAGAAGGACAGATGGGGAGAAACTGAGGGTGATTCAGAGGAGTGCTGAAGAGAGGGAGGGAATGGCAGGATTGGGAAATGGAAAGGAGGTGAGGATGGCATGAGTGACATGAAGAATGCGGCCAAGTGGTGAGAAGAATGATGAGCAGACTCGGAGAGAAATGAGGGAGAGTGATGCTGATATTTGAGAGGCAATGGCAATGAAGGAAGGAAAGAGGGAGAAAAAAGAGGACAAATAGGTGAATTCCATGATAGAGGTGATGCAGGCTGTCATAAAGTCTCCTATTGACTTTGAGAACCATACCTGTCTATCCCCTAAATCTCTCCCCACTACATACATCTATCTATATCCTGCACACACGCAGTTTGCAGCCTGTGTGTGTGTGTGTTTGTGTGCTATTTTCTAATTTACAAGCTCCTGCAGTGCTGTCAGTGTTATTAGCTGGAGCCTGCATGGGATGTTCCACATTCAATCAATAACTGATAGCCTGGAGATGGGATGGCAGGAGAAGAAAGCTCCTGCTTTTTATCCCTGTCTCTCTCTTCCTGTCTCTCCTCTCACTCCATCTCTCTCAGATTCATTCAGCCCATTTCCCATTAGACTCAGTCTTACTGTCCTTTCCCACTCTCATTCACATTTCATCTCTCTGTTAAGAGCCATTCATCACAGGTAGCAAACGTCAGTGTTATTTTTGTATGACTGTCAGCAGACATTATGTCGTAGTTTTCTCTTCTAACTACTGAGTGAATTCTGTGCAAATTATGGAAAATATTTTTTTTTAAATTAAGTAGGAATGATGTGCGTTTTCATCAGCTAGCTTGACCCGAATTTACATTCCTTTTTCATGTGAAAAAGGGAAATTCAAATATTTATTGATTCTTATTGATTTCTGCCGTCAGTGCTGGCCATATGTGATGTTTTCATCTTAAAATGGAAGACAAAGAAATGCTCCTGGGAATGTTCTGATACACCAACCAATCATTTTATATTAACAGCACATTCAGCCACGTTCCATATAGCAGCACATTGTGGTTGTGGCAAATCGTGAGGGACAGATTTTATGGTCACAACCATCTATGGTC
The DNA here is from genome assembly GCA_003416845.1 of Oplegnathus fasciatus. Classification (NCBI taxonomy): domain Eukaryota; kingdom Metazoa; phylum Chordata; class Actinopteri; order Centrarchiformes; family Oplegnathidae; genus Oplegnathus; species Oplegnathus fasciatus. The sequence goes on along the minus strand of NTHP01000919.1, from coordinate 57,333 downwards.
ACAACATGTCACAACAGCCATGTGTGAACTGCTGTGCAGTTAAAATGAACCTTTTAGCACACTGACCATACATCATTATTTATTTAGACCAGTACATTTGGATCACTTTATGTAAATAACTAACAAAATGTTGTTTTACTTCAGCTAATGGATTCATCTTCTAAATACTGTATATATCTTAATGTGTTTGAGTAAGGTATGGATCAATATGCCATGTTATGTGACGTCTGCCATGTGCTGGGAGTTTATGGGCTGATGTCACTGTAGCCTTGAATGCATGTTTAATAGATGATGTATGAGGTCAACCGAGAGTGTCAAGGATATAAGTGGCCAAACCAAGGAAGAGATGGCAGTCACAGAGTCGAGGCAGAGATGGAGACGGACAGAGCTCACCAGTGGTAAAACTGACAGAGCTAGCGTGCTACTACCTAAGTATTAAAAAGAAGAAGAAAGAAAAAATAATAAAATCTGCAGTCAGTGATTTTTCTTCTTCAGTGCCAGTTTTTTCTTTCAATGAAGGTTCTGTTTAGAGCTGAAATAATTAGTCAATTACTTGATTACAGAAAAATAATGAGCAACTATTTTGATAATCAGTTGATTAAATGAGCCATTTTACAAGCAAAGATGCGAGTATTAGCATCTTTTGGGGTTTCAGACTGCAAGTCAGACAAAACAAGCTGTATGAAGATGACGTTAGCATGAACGATTAATCGATTAATCAAGAAAATAATTGTCTGGTTGATTGATAATGAAAATAATCATTAGTTGCAGGCCTTGTACTTCACCTTTTACCCACTTCCATACACCATACACCTTGTACTCACAATATATTCACCTCCGCCATTAGACACACTGGCCTAGGCTAGTCGTCTGAGGTGTGCATGTGTGTGCTTGCACGTACATATATCCTAATGCTCCCGGAGTGGTGACAAGTTCTGTTCAAGTGCTCTTGATGCTCTACATTTTCTTTAGCCCTGCAGTGAGCGTTGTGTCAGCATACGATAGATCAGGGCAACTTATATTAGTGCACCCTCTCTTAGAAGTGTCTACTATGGACAGAGACTGAACACACACCACAACTACTACTGCAAGTCACATATCAAAGTGGGCTGAGTAGGTGAAGGAGAAGGTGAGCGGGAGAAATGCGAGAGAGTAGAAGAAAAGAGGAGGCAATAACATGGGACTGAGGAAGCTGGAGTGTGGAGAGATGGAGTGGTATGATAGTGGAAAAGGCAGTAGGTTGAGTGTGTTTTTGTGGTTATATGTGTGTGTCGGCTCAAGCTGCAGCCAAGTTCTTAAAATAAAATACAGTTGAAGCAGACACCTGGCATGAACAGTGTATTAATGACCCCCCTTGTCTGGAACCTAAACACAAAAGAACCTTTTTACATGTCTAACCAGAGCAGATGGCACTGGTGTATTGTGCAGGAGGTGTGTGTGTGTGTGTGGCAAACCGGGGTGGAGGGGGCAGGTGTTTGAATGAATGTGTAGATGTATGTCAAACGGAAAAAAGCACATAGAGACGCAGCAGCTCCATTTGTCTGCCTGGATGGCTTTGTCTCTACCCGATAAAGATCAAGTCCAAACACACCTACATATGAGAGACAGCAGTTTGCTGTATAAAGTAGACACAAAGTAGAAACAGCCACCTCATGTCTGTTGGAGGACTGTCGAGGCCATCTTTTATTGCTGTGTTGCCTTTCGCTCCTGGATATTAGTACTGTTCAAAGACAATAACATGTCACTCTGTGGATTTGCAAAGAGAGGTTGATAAGAGGGATGGTAAAGTAGTCAGAAAGAGACAAAAGGGAGTGTGGGAAACATAGGGGCAACATGTAGTACTTCAAAGGTGGTCCCACTAACAATACGTTCCACCTGACATACAGACTGATGTCTTCTCCGTCACCCTAATGGAGACAGAGAGAGATGAAATAGAGACATAGAGAACCACTGGAGATCAGTGGAGGGACAAAGATGCTCCAAGGAGGGGACACTTAAAACAAAATGGGCACAAAAGGACGAGTCAGAGCAACAAAGGGACAGCAACGTTGAGTTTGATAAAAGAAGGAATGAGATATAGAGACAGCAGACAGCAGGGGCCAAAGAGGGATGAGTTGGTGAGTCAGAAAGAAAACACAACACGCACTATTTCTGCAAAGACATCCTCCTCTTCATATTTTGCTTGTCCTCTGGGGTGGTGGTGACCTGAATTTGTCAGATATTAAATGTACATACTTTTACTTAAAACCTACCTTATGAAAAACGTTTTTTTGTGAAGTGTGTGTCTCCCTTGATTTTTACCTGAGCACACTCAGTGAATCCCATTCTGAGCCCACCCACTTCACAAGCACTGTACATCCTAATCAGCAGAGCAGACCATAATAGGTTTTGCAGCTGCCTTGCGATGAGATCTGTTTGGCTAAGTTCCACTGAGAGGCAGAGAGATTATGCAGAGTCAGGAGAATCACTGCACACTGTTGGGACAGGAGAGACAACACACAAAATGCTGTGATGCTTCTCTCAACTCACCCCGTGGCTAAACAGACACAACACATATCCTTTACAGTAAATATGCTAAATGGATGCCCACACACAACTGGGCAAACTGCAGACAGAGACATGTAAACATACATACATGCACACAAAACAATAACACATTTAAACATAGTTCTGCCTGGAGATGTGTCGTATCATCTGAGCCTTGTCTCATTAGCTCAGTATCAAACGGTATTAGAGGAAATACTATGGACTGCAAGCATGCACCAGATTGTCTTCCTCACTGTTAGCATGGATAGCTTGGCATCAGAGCCTGAATGAAAACAAATAATGCATAAATGAATTACATTTGCATTTCATTTTATGCAGCTATATAATTATCTTATCATTATCATCTCTATCATCTATCTCCCTCTCTCTTTCTCACTAGGTTGTTTCCAGCTATGTAATGTCTTTCGTCAGAACATGGAGATAGACCAGTGTCTGCTGGAGTCTCTTCCCATTGGCCAGCGCCAGCGGCTGGTCAGGAGGATGCGCTGTGACCAAATAAGAGCGTACTACGAGAGGGAAAAGACCCTTCAGCGCCAGCAAGGTGGAATCAAGGTTCGAGCCCCACCCACCCACCGCAAGAAGCACCGCGTCCGCTTCAGCCTCGCTGATGTCATACAGGATGCCATCATTCGCCATGACGACAAAGAGGGTGTGTATGTGGGTGCACGTATGAGGGTGTATGTCTGTTTATGGTTGAGTGAAAAGATAGTAGTGTGTGTGTATGCGTACACAGTAAACATTTGAGGGTGAGGACTGGCAACTAGGTTTGCAGTGCTGGCTCACTTATATTGATCTATCACACGCTTTTTTTCTCACACACACACATGTGTGGGCCAAAACAGTGCTGCTGACTGCAGGTCACATGATTTGTTCTGCTGGAAGCTGTCCACTTGACTGAGGAGAACAGAGTGTAGCTTTTATCCTGATACAAACAGCTCTCAAGGATAAAAATACCTGAGCAGAGATGATAATGTCTGCTGTTGAGAGCAAACAGTAATTCCACAGAATGGCAGTCACTTTTTGTTGCACTCTAGGTGGGTAAAAGAAGCCCATTCGCTTTTGTTTTCTCTCACCTGCACTGTTCAGTGGCAGTGAAAAAGGGGTATGAACTATTATTAGATTATTACAGAAACAATTTTAACAACCAAAAGTAACAAGAGAACATATGACACAGCTTCTTGCTTGGTTGCTGGACCTCGCTGACACAGCAGTGAATAGTAGCTCATTCGTAAGATTTATATTGCGTTATTTATGGCTTCATGTGTGTTTTCCCATTTGTAACACAAACACAAAGTAATGCATCAAAACAAATATTAGCATGTTAAATATTAGCCCCGGAACAATGAATACTGGGCATTGTTTCAACCATTCAGCCATTTCAAACAAACGGGAGCTTGCTGATACTGTGTATACTTGAATGATTTTGCTTTCTATAAATACAGATGACACTGAAGATAATAATAGTCAAAATAGATGTGCTGAAGCATTTAAGAAATGATTTAAAAAAGATTTGCTGAACCTTCATTATGACTTTGGAATGGTTATGTTATTTGAACTGCTTTTAGCAAACATCTAGAATAAATGTCATTGTTTGCCTTTCTGTGTCTGTATTTGTGCCTGTCTGTGTGTGTGTGTGGGTGTTTGTGCATTTATCCAATGTCAATTTGGCAAAAGGACTATGAAACCTTTTCTCATGCACACGGTAAATCATCTGCCCTCGGGTCTAAGTGGGACTGCAGCCTCGTAATATTCAAGAGCTCCTCACACTTTACTCTAAAGGGCATTGATTTTTTTGTCCAACCTCACATCTTTCTTTTTGTCTATGCCAGTCATTTGCCAGTCATTTCCCCAGCTGTCCGGGTGTATCTGTGTCAGTCCTACACGCAGTCTTTGCAGGTCACTGTGTTAATCTCTGCTCTCTGGCTGCCAATGAGGTTCAGCTGGGGTCTGTGGGAGCAGCTGGTGTGCCAGTGCAACAGCCAGACTGAAACCAGGGTTCCTTGGCTTGGCATGAATCAGATCTGCTATCCCTCTGCCTAATGCCTATACCTACCACCCAGGCACCGGCCATTGGCACTGAACTGCCTATCGTTTGTTTTGCTACGGGAAGGCCTCCTAACCTTTTGGTGGTGTTCAAGGCAAGAACTGGACCTAGATTAAACAAAATAGTAGACTCACGTGCAGCAGTCCCCACATGAGGGATAAATTCACTTCTAACAGACTCCTTGAGTCAAGGGAGTGACTGAAAGCGTTATGATCCATTTGTGTTACTATGTGTTGGCCTGTCTTGTTCTTCTGTCTGTATTACAGCGTCTGTCTCTTTGAGGTAACACTTGGTTGGGCGGATCAGCGCTTGCTACATCTTGACAATGGTTGTCACTGATGCTGGTGAGCTGAGTGATAACAGTTTTTCTCACCGTTGCTGCTACCGTTGCTGCTTGAGTTAGCTCTCTTCTCCTTTTGTACAGAGTGATAAGATTTGCCTCAGGCTTGGACTTTCCCCAAAGTAATGTGAGAACATTTCTGTATCTTTTCCCCTTAATACAGAAGTATTTTAAGAGAAGAGGGATTGTGTAAACACACTCGTTGCAATGAGAGCCTAGGGGTCCATCTGGAGGATAGGGGTAAAAGAATAAGGCATTTGACTCATTGACAAGATAACCCAGTCTCCTGCCTGGAAAGCAGATCTCAACAGAAATATTAAACGGTATACGTCAGTGCTCATTTCCTTTATATGATGCAAGTAGTTTCATAATATCTATATCAGATATGACTATCAGAAAAATATGCCGATTTCTTGATTATTTTATATTCTCAGTTTATTGTTAAAGGGGTCCATGAGACAAAGATTTAAGAAGTGTGAAATGAGACCGATAGACTGTGTCGCAATATCAACAAAAGGCCAACAAAAATGAACGCCTGTGAGCTGATAGACAATTAGATCTTTAACATTGCTGTTATCTTGAATGAACTGTGCATGTGTCAACTTGATTTGTTTTCAATTTTCAGCACCGTGTGTCCCAGATGGTGATGATTGATGAAAACACTGATTGAAAGACGTTATGGTGACTCATCATTGTTTTTAAGAACTTGTAAGTGTAAATAAGTGCGCAAATAAGTGTGCAAATAAGACTCAGAGCAGAAACAGCAAAAGAAACAAAGAGGCTGAGAATGAGAGAGATCGACAGAGAGATTGGGTGAACCCTTGTTATGTCCCAATTACAGCCTGTTTTTAGTAAGCTGGCCTGAGAATTAGATTCATAGAACAGAAACTCAGTCTGCTGACAAAGCAGTCAGGTAATCAGAGATATCACACACACATACACACGCATACACAGTCACACAAGGATTTATTTTCTTATCGGTTGTCTAACAGGAAATAAGATGAAGGAGAATGAGATAAAGAGAAGCAAGGTGGAGAAAAGAGGAAAGGGTGAACACGGTGGAAAAATGGAAAATTGGAAAGCAAAAGAAATTGAAAGGCAGCAGGAAAGAAGCAGCAGGTGGGGGAGGATATTGTGGGGTTAAGGTGAAAGAAATACCAATAGCACTCGGCTCTGTAGTTAGATAGGAGCATACTATACCTCATTGCCATTCTCCATTCCTATCTGTCATATGCAAACATCCTGCTCACTTGCGTTGTGACATTTGGTGAAATTGCTTTTCCCAAACCGATCTCTTAACTTCATCAAACCAAGATACAAGTGGAAAGGCAGCAGCTGTTGCCCTTGTAGCCATGGAGCCTACAATCAATTTTTATTATGTCTTCTCCTTTCAACAGAATAATGATATTAAAGATGACATTTGTGTGTCTTTGGTTCTTACTGAGATGATGATTCCTGGCAAAACACAATGTGAGAAATGTTCAGAGTTGATGTAAATTATTTATAAAGTCTTAAGAAAGGTGAGTAGCAATTCAGGTAAATTTGAGATCACTTTTTCTAAGTCGTCTGATGGCGATGAAACACCCATTAGTAAAAGTCTAAAGTGGTATTATGTCACTTCATCTGAGGATTACTCGTGAAGCCACCTATATGGTTTGGAAGTCCTCTTTGTATCCACTTTACAAGTTAGACACCAACAGCACGTGTCCATCATTAAGTATTCTTGAGAAAAACATTGAACCCCCATCTGCTCTAGTATTGCTTCTAGTAGTGCTTTTCCCCTGTGCTTATGTTATGTGTCTGTTGTGTGTGTTTGTTTGTGTGTGTGTGTGAGTGAGAGAGAGTGTGTGTTTTTATGTATCAAGAGGTTGAGATATTCTGTCCCTTTATGGAAGTTTAATTACTGTACATGTGGCATACATTTATTGTATATGTGCGTGGTTATGCACACACACAAACAATCGTCTGAATAGCCACTTATTGATCAGTGTGTATAGATCCAACCTGCAGGCACAGCACAGGGTTCAATCAGTTCTCCATAGTGAGGAAGTGAAGCAAGCAGAGGTAACAGTAATAGCTTTCAGGCTTGTGTGGTGTGTTGGAGCACTGCTTTAGACACAGTTAATAAAATTGAATCATACCATGGCTAAAATAAGAACACCGTGCGCACCGTGTCCAGTGTTATACAACCTTCAGCCATTTGTGTTGATGCAGTCCCCGCCTCCAGAGCAGTGCAGCAAAGCTTCTTAACAAACAGAGCAGCCAATTTTGTGGAAGTTTAAACAGGCCTTTGTCCCGTTGAATGTAACCCTTAAATACCTCTTAACTCAGAGGAATTCTGCAACACGGTGGCACCGGTGCTCATACTGTAGAGCTTCTTAGTTGTCAGTATTTATATTTAAGTGTCTATATTTAAATGAGTCATGCAGATAAAGGTATCTGCTAAACTCTGTCTTTCTCTTTATTTTGTCAGGTGTTTTTCAAAGGAAGGAAATGATATTCTCTAGACACAATTGTAATGGATGTGGTGGACGGCACCGCAGCTGAAGTTGAAAATCAATGTACCACTCAGACTAGTAGTGTGCTGTAGTGGGAACCTCCAGACATTTAGCTGTGTTTTATTTGTCAGTCAGCTTGCCATCACCACCTTACATCGATCCAACACTCGGGTGTCCTGCTCAGTGGAGAAAACATGTCACATTGTTACTGCTAGCCACTTTAGATTTAGATTTTAGATTTTTATATATATATATATCTCCCCAGATGGTAAAACACAAATCAGAGAGGGAAGAGGAGTGATGGAGAAATAGGTGAATATGGATGTTAGAGGAATACATTGATATTTCTCAGCAATACAGCATGCTGGGATTAAAGGCATGTCAAACACCTGTCATGTTTTTGACAGAACGGGGTCTAGGCCCACAGAGGTGGTAGAGAAAGATGTCATGATATCTTTTACTGGAATCCAATTTAAAACCTTACGACTCTCACTCTGATAGAGCAGGGATCTTTTTAATGTCAACTGCATCGGCAGGCAGCATATTGAAACTTTTCACCGGCTGAGGTGTTTATCTGAGCTTCTAATATTAAACCTTTGGTTCACTTGATGACTCACCAGTGTTCCTTTAGAGGTTCGGAAGTGCAGGTTAATGTGAGAGGGAGCAAAGGATGTAAGAGAGCATCAAAAATAAAAGTACTTTGTAAACTCATTTTCTCACAAAGGTCTGCACTGCTCAGTTTGAAGATGAAATTCAATTTAGATGTTTTCCGTCTATGTTTGAGTGTTTCAATTAACATTAAAACCAAGAGGGAAGAGAAGTGTGTAATGACACTTGTTTCCCAAATATGGCTAACACAGAAAATGGATTAAAACACATTCACTTATTTGTGCTTCCCACGACAGCTCACAAACAAGCAACTGCATTTTTTCTAGTCAGTCTGTATGCTGGATTTCCTGAGACTTCAGCTGCAGTACAATACAGTGCACATTATGCAATATACTACAATACAGTGCTAATTTAATGATTCATTCTTCAATTGTTTTGTTAATTTGTTAATTATCGTATTATTGTACGAATATATATACACTATAGTATATACACTGTTTTGTATTATGAAGGCTATTTACACAACGTTGTGAGCTAACATTTCTAGAGGGGTTTTGCAGATTAGTCCTTGAAATACTTTGGCAAATATAATCCCGTGAAAATGCCTTAACACCCTGGTGTGTTTGCTGTAAATGTATGGCATCGTTGCAGAGACTTTTAACACCTCAAATCCATGAAATCATCTAATTTCTGAACAAGTAGGCCGGAGACGCCTGTTCCAGCTTACAGAACTCATCATATGATAATCTGCATTTAGAGTTAAAACTCTACGATACCTTTTTTCTATCAGGATTGAATCAAAGGAAAAATGTCAAAGCTCATTTCAGAAACATGGGGCAGTGAGGTGAGACAGTGCCTCTTGTGACTATGACTGTGTGATAAGGACCAAAGAGACAGAGGCATTTATAAGGGTGTGGGATTTGAACAGAATCTCATATGGGGCTGCTAAGGAATGATGCTGTGCATGGGGGAGAATATGTCTGGTTGCTAGATGAAGAAAATTGGCAATACTGCTGTAAGTGGCATATTATGGAGGATGCATTACAGGGATTTTTATCAAATTCATGGAATATCACGGTCCAGTAAGATAAGGAAGAGCCAAAGAATTGAAAAGAGAGGCTGGAGAAAAGTACATTTAATCTTGTACTGTATCTACAGAACATGCGCTTTCAGCATGTGCATCATATCTGCTTCAAGAAGTTCAAGTTCAACAATGAATAATGTTTTTATCACTTACATGGCTTGCTATGGAGGTTTGTGATGTTATTTCTTAACATAGGCATAGGCGGAAAGTATATCTAAATGCTCTCTTCAGGAGTGGATAAGTGCTAATGTTTTTTTCTTTCAACAGTCAAGTGTACTTACTTTGTAATGTTCCGTGTAGGCATGAATCCTGAAGAGCTGTATTTAGGTCTTACACAAAGACAAAGACAGGTTAAGGACACAATTGCTGTCAGTCTGAATGATAGCATAGATTTCGAGACGAGCAGGTGAGTTGTCAGGAACCTGATGAGTACTAATTAACTTTTTTTGCATGGTTTCAGATGCAGTTTGGCTGTAGTTCCTGACGCATGTCGTTCTGTCAATCTATACCTTATTTAGGTTTCTCTCTCGCTCTCTCGTCCTCCCTTCCTCTCTCTCTCTGTCTCTTTTACACTCTGCTACCAGTCCTATCTGGTTGCCATGGAAACTCCACATATGTCTCGAACAGCTGTTTTGCAATTTTCCACAAAATGACAGCCGACTTTGCCTCGCGCCCACTCTCCATTTCTCTATCAGCAGACACACACACACACACACACACACACACACACACACATGCACACACACACACTCCCAAGAGCCTGAAATTAGCATATAATCAAACATTCACTGACATATAAAGATTTAACAGAGAGAGAAAATTACTGTTGTTGCTGTGGGAGCATGAAGCTGTTCCACTGTAGGTGTGTAAATCATTCGATGGATATAAATCTCTAGGATGACCAGTGTTCCTTTACCCTTTCAACTACATTACAACAGAGATAAACATTGTTATTCGTCACTTTAAACCTGCAACACCTCCTAAATACACTGAACACGCTAATATTGCTCTTCATTAGAGAATTTTCCTTAGTGCCATCCATGTATGTTCTTGGGTAATGTTTTTCTTTTTCTAGTTTATCACGGAATAAAATGAAACTGTATGATATTATAACACATTATTAACTATAGAAATGCCACAGCAACCTATGCTTGCTTTGTAGTATTTATCAGCACAGCTGGAATTCACCTTAAGCCAATCAGATTGGCTGCCATTTCCAGCAGCTTTAGACAGGCAAGTCCTTCGTATCCATTCTGGTATTGACTTGACATATGGCTTTCTCTCTGTGGTTAAAGGCAAAATGAGTAGGATTTTCCTAAAAAACAATGTATAGAGTCGTACAAAAATAATCCCTCTCAAATCATCACTTATGACCCACTAGAAGTGTGTGGCGGTGTCTGTATCTGCAGAGACCCTGCTCTCTGCCTGTATTTTCTTATTTTGCTGTGTTTGGGACGTTTCTGGGCATCAACCTGTGGTGGGCAGTGGTGTGTAGCCCCCAGCCAATAACAGCGCGCAGGGTGTGAGGTGCGGGATTCTATAAAAATGCAGCGACCAGTTGCCAGATCATAAGCACGTGGGGCCACCAGAAGGGCATTTGCTTTGAGCCGGGGAGCTCTGAATGTTGTGTTTAGAAACAGCAACCAAGGAATCCTACTCGTTATGCCTTTAAGAGATAATATTGATTGAATTGGGCTTGAGAAACAATATTGATTTACGGTGACATTGTTAACATCTGCATTTTTTGTAGGCTACTGGTTACTTATTGAGGAAAAAATGTAGCTGGTATACAATATCATACTTGACATATTCATTTAATGTGGTGTGTTCACCTATGTGCCCACTAGGTGGCAGTATTAGAGCACAAATGGCAACCTGTTGAGTTTTGATTAGATTGAGGGAAAAAGAAAGAATTTGGTGTTCTTTAAGCCACTGATTTCGATGTAAACTGGGTAAGATCCTTTCTGATTAATGGCAACATTTTTAGTGCAGCCAAGGGGTATTTTTCAATCTAATGGTGGTGTGAATTATATTTTACACTGTGACTATTATAATAATAAGAAAAAATCAAAATCATGATAAGCAGTAGTTCTATGTTTTTTTCTAAACTGTCAGAGGCCGAACACACCACACAGGAATAGAGCAAAATATATACTTTGAGTAGGCTATTTGTACAAAATGCATTAAGCAGGAGAGGCTTAATAAATAATTGCCACCATGAATGGCCAGATACTGTTGTCTATCAACTATCTTCAGCCACCAGAGTTCAAAATTACTGCACAAATTGATCCACCCCGCACAAATGGACTGTCCCAAATACTAAATCACAGTTGCGTATGAGACGTGATGGGTACATAGCCCAGAGCCCACATGACCACAATGTAGGCCCCTACGTCAAAAAGGGGTGGGTATGTTGATGCCAACCAATTGTATGGAAGACTTGGTCCAAATGCCTTAAGATGTTAAAAATTGACGTGTTAACAGGTTATTTTCTGTCGTCTTAAGATGTACAAATTGTAAAATGTATTACTAGACGTAATGGTCCAATCTGCGTTCCATAAATTTTGGGTTAGTTAGATGTGGTGAACATGTAACGTTAGGTGCGACCCCTCGGCCTCGAATAACAACATGTTGGCTGACTGTGTGGTTGGTTAGTGTTACGTGTTGCTGTCGAGGATGTGGCTAACGTTTGTAACGTTTGTAACATTTGTAACGTAGCTGGTTTGCTGGATTTGTCTTGAGATAAAATTATTATGAAATGGGATGTAGGAGTGAAGATGAGCACTTCTTGTCATTAATGTGTTGTATGTTTACTTTACACTTGATTGGCATCAGGGGCTTTTCCAGGATTAGAGGACATTGGGGGCTTAGTCCGGACCTCTGTAGGGGGGTTCGGGGGGATTGTCCCCTGGACATTTTTTTTTGATAAACAAGCTCTATTTTTGATGCTTTTTTTTTAATGCACTCTGGCACCTTATTATTTACATTCAAAGTACATGCCTTAGTCATTGAAACATTTAAATGTGTACTTCAAACTGTCCAGATTAATTATGAATTGTGATGAAAATATTAGTAGTTGTTAGTTATTAGTATTGAGTAGAAACAGAATACTTCACAACTGCCATCATTAAACATTTATTGAGTAGAGTTGGAAATGTATGTATACAGTTAAATGTATTTATTTTAACAGTTTATTGGAATATTAAAAGGGATTTTTTTCACTCACACACACAAACACACACACAAATATGTCAAATATGGACACAAGCAATTGTCACCCATTTAACGATTTAAAAAAAAAATCTTATAACACCAATGTGTTTCACATCCCCTAAAAATCTCGGGGGTACCCACAGTTTAATACTGCCAACTTGTAATTATGGGAATGTATTTAAAAACTACAATTTCCATTAGAGAGGCGTTTCCAGAGTGGGGTTATAATTATGGTTATAAAAAATGTATCTTTACTAAATATATTAACAATCTACTATAGCTGAAACATACATTATACTGCATGTAGATGATCAGGTTGAAAAAATACGTGGATGTCAGTTCATCTGGGATAGTTTCGCTGATATTGTAGAAATTAGTTTTCGAGTTGTGTTCAATGTCGGCGGGAGTTACGCAACCCTTCAAAGAGCAATTATATAAACTAATGAACTGCCTCTGTGTGCTTATAAATATGTCAGCATTAGGAGCAAGAAGTAGTCCAGACAATACCCCAATGATGAAGACATCCAAGATTTATCACACTGTGAAAGCCTATTCTCCAGATCAAGACCTTCCCAATAATCCAGTTGTTGTCCTTTTAATTAGTGACAAAAGTACTTCAAAGTAATTACTTCCCTCTTCCTTTTTTTTTGCTTTAAATATTTAAAGCCATCCCCAATGCCTAAATAATGTACTAGCTATTAACCATGATGATCCAGATAAGGATCATCTTAATATGATTAAATTATATGCTACCCCAAATTGTTACTTCTAAAATAATCCACTTAAAGCAATCAGTAATGCATTGTGATGGAAAATTAAACAAATTCCACACATAAATATGCAAAATGTAGGCTATGTGATTCTTTTGTCTACTTTTTCCTCAACCATATAGCCCCAATTGTCACATTGTGTTTTGAATTAACATGATGTTTGGAAAAGTAAAACCAAAAATGCTCATCTTTGGTAGTAGTTTATTTGTTGTCTTTCACAAGAATACAAGTGAAAATACATCAAATGCATATTTGTCAAACAGGCCATAAGGCTGTATTTCTTCACACTGGACTGTGAGGTTAGATTAACTTGAAAAGCACCGACAACCAAACATGGAATCAAGTTATATGTCAACTGTAATATAATAACATATAGTACAATGTATAATCATAAAATATAAAAACATGTTTCTGAAGAACATCTGAAAAGGAAACTGAGTTGGATGACGTACATTTTTAATTAGGCATACTTGAGGTTAAACTTCATGTGTCAACCTAATTGGAGGTTTTTTAACCTTATCTCTACTAGGTCTACTAGATATGACCTCAAATACAGCATAGAAACAAGATAATAAATACGCAGAAACAAAAATGGAGATCAAATTATACATTTTCTATGTATTAATTTGGAGAGAATCCTTTGGCTGCCAGGAATGGGCCCACTCCTCACCACTGAAAACAGAAGGTAATTTTTTTCTGTTATTGGTACTTGTAAAGTTTTTCCAATAAACTTAAACTTTTTAAAATGTGTCAAGCACACATCATTACAGAACATGTCTTTTATAAATTTAACTGTTTCATTTTCCATCTATGACGGACACACCATTTTGAAAAACTGAACAAAGCAATGAGAAATGATTGTAACCAATAACCAATAAAACAAAAAATTATCAAAGTTAAAATAAATGAATAATGCATAGATTTCTGGGTCGCTTTAACTGAAGCAATAGCGAAAGAAATTAAGACTACAGTCTTATTTTTCACAATGTGATTGTGAAAACCTGCAAAAATAAATGAACTAAATGAATGAAATTTTAAAAGATTTGTCCCTGCTTACAAGGCTACTTCCCTGGAAGATTTCCAATGCAATTTCTCCATAGAAATATACATAAATTAAGAACATAAGACCTATATAGCAAACAAATCACAACAACGGACGCAATTAATGGTAGGGCTGGAACTAATACTTCTTTAAATTGTAGATTAACCTATTATGTTCTTGACCAGTTATTTACTTGTTTACAAGTAGACACTGCCAAGATAAGAACAAAAAATTCCTGCAACTCACCAGAGCCCTAACTAATTGCTTAAATGTAATTACTGACCCTAAGAAACTATAAACAAAAAAAAACATAAATAAATTGATTACACAAAATAACTAAGTACTATAAAATACAATACATGGAATGATCCCTGTTTCATTTTGTAATGATAATAGAGAAAAGCGAAATGTTTAAATTTGTGAAGCTGTAGACAGAAAATGTTAATTTTTATAATTTGCGACCAATTGTGACAATTAATCATTATTTCCAATTATACTAACTTTTTGTGTTGACTGATTAAACAGTCACATGTTTCAGCACTCATTAGCATTAGTGTAATTATATTTTTTATTATATTTTATTCAGATATATTTTGAGGAGGAAGAAGAAGACGGAGGAAGAGGGGGAAGATGAAAAAAGGACAAGGAGGAAGACAAATGACAAATACAGGAGGGTCCATCAGCAGAACTGTCCAGACCAAAATTATCATTAAACCTTGAAGTCATGTGTCTCCAATTCACACAGCACAATGCCTGAGTAGGTATAAGATGTTCATTCTGCATTGCCCTGGTCTTGAACTCACAATCTTTGCCACCAATGGTACATCGTGATCATGTTGAGCTGAGAAATGGGAAATCCAGAGGTGGCTTCACACTAAGACTTAAACACTCAACAGGGTTGTGATAACAGCTGGCCATGCATGTAAAGGCAAACAAATACACTCCATTTATGTTATATGTTGCACATACTGCACTCCCATGTACTGAACAGTAAGTAGTGTGATGCACATGCTTTATGTATAATACACCAACAAAGTCTACACTTGTCTAACCTACAGCATTTCTCGGCATTTTGGAAACTAATCAAATGAGCACTTCTTTTTCTTGTTCATCTTCTCCCTCAAAATCTTACAAAAACGTAAAAGCATAAAGAAATGACCTGAAGCGATACAAACTAACTTGACCAAACTTTGATTTATGCATAAGCAAGGCCCATGTAAACCATTTTCCCCTAAGTTATCAGAGTTATTAGACAGGAAAGTGGCCAGTTTGATTTTTACTAGTATGCAGCTGTCGGCAGAGGTTTGGAACCCACCTCAAAGAGAGGCAAACCTAAATGAAAAAAAATATAAGGAATAGGTGCATTACCCTAATGAGTGATTTTTTTATGCTAAATATTCTTCATCTAGAAAATAACTCAAAGGCTATCGCAGAAGATGCTTGTGAAACAGTAAGACTTGAGTCTTTAATTTAAAGCTGTAACCTCAAAGATTTTCATTTCGTTGACTTTCATGGCACCTTATGGCAATAATCGATAATTGCAGGTGTGTTTTTGGACCTCACTTCAGTTTCACTTTCACTTCCTTTGTTTTTTCTGCCATAATAACGGTTTACTAGATGCTAGAGGCTAGAAGAAACTGGAAAAAACAGTACGCCACTTCACACACAGGTGAGTTGAAGAGCGAGTCTGTTGCATTAAAAGCCTTGTTAAAAGCATAACTGAGCACCACTTGTGATTTTTCTGGGAAAGTTGCTGCCGACACTGACTGAAGTAAGGTCCAAAAACACACCTGCAATTACTGATTATCGCCATAGCTGCTGCGAAAGACAACAAAATGAAAATGTTCGAGATTACAGTATAACTTTAAATAACTTGATCAACAAAAGATACAGCACATTCACAGAGTATCTGTACACTTTTTGAAATCATATTCAGTGCTTTTTAAGAGATTTTTAAGACCTCCACAAAAACAATATAATACCTTTTCCTGAACAAATGAATTCATGTTTGGGCTGGACATTATGTTTTACATCAATCACGATATTAATGTGGGTATGTTTTCAATATTCGTCAAATTGCAACAAATGCAACAAACAAAGTTCTATTCCAAGACTAAACACAGCACATAGTATGTTTTAATCTTGTTATCTTACAAGTTAAATATGGCTATACGCTGACATTTTTTGATAATGTAGATTTGCTTGCAAACAATCTTCCTCCAAATCCAGGTGACCATGCAAAAAACATAAATGACTTACTTCACTTTGCCTCATCAGTTGGACCTTATGTCACCTTTCCTAGACTGAGGCACCTGAGTATGAATGCCTAAAATGCTTATGTCACACATTTATTATCTAAACTAAAACACTCCATATCACCACTTCTGCTGAGTCTTTGATTGTCATGACTAACGTAAAGTATACACTTCATAGAAATAAAATTGTAGTCCAGGCTCAGATTGCACAAATAATTACATCCAAACAACCCAACTACATCTCACTCACACACGCAGAGAACTTCATCTATCTGGTCTTTGTTAAATCCTGTGGGTCGATATGAGTTCTCATGAGTCTAGGCATCATCTCAATATGTAAGATTTTATTGAAAATAAGACCTTTAAGGATCCATGGATACCCTGATTAAACAGTAAATACTGGCCTTTGAGGGGCTCTTCAGGGTCATGCGCTGTAGTAAGTATTTTACATACAGTGTGACAGTACTAGAGATCTGGGAGGGTGAGAATCGGTAACGAAAGTGGAATCTCTAAATATACTGTATGGGACTTCCTGCACACACAAATGTTGCAACTGTATTCATTTTTACAAGACATATAGAGACAGATATAAAATCTATCCTCACTATGTGCTCTTTGCAGGAAGTACGTACAACTCTTTTTGTCAAAACAATTATAAAAGTGGTTAAATGGTTAAAAGCAATTACTACTACAATACAATTAACACTATACATCCATTATGTAATAGTAATACATATTTTTGCTGGTGTGTATTAAATAAAGTTGTTGTGAGCAGTGCTTTGACAAAATACAGCTCTCAAAATATGACTATTAATGCTTTGTTCGTCTTTCCAAAAATCAACAGGTGGATGTCACATTATACTGAAAAATCTAATCTTCATAAATTTAACTTGATACAGCTGCGACGAAGAAAGAAAGAAAAAGAAACTACTTTGTGAAACAGCTGATTTGCTTAGATGGTTGTCATCCCGGCTGACCAAAGCTCAAAGATCATCAAGTGTTGGTGAAGGAGTGAGATGCACCGGAGGCACTAGATGACATATTGTAACCATCTGAAAAAACAGCAACAAAAAAAAGTGATTCAGTCTGTGGCAAAACAATATGACAACTGATCGTCTACAGCTGTGCTAGCGACTCTGTGAGGCTGTACTTTGGTATAGCAGTGCTTTGAGCTAAACGGTTAGATCAGCATGCTAACATGCTCACAGTGATGATGTTAACATGCTGATGTTTATGCTGCATTCACACAATGTCAGCAGGATGGGAAGAACGAGGACAAGCTCTCATTATAATTGGGAGGGTTCACGCATTATTCCACGATGGTTCCCCCAACTGCTTGCTTTTTGAGCACACCAGATAAATAGCGTAAATTAGGTTATTTTGTTGTGTTGCATTTGTGTAGCCTTTTGTTAACAAGTGAAACCAGATACAAATAAGAAATCAGTTGAATTAGTGTTAATAATGGATTTTGTTTAGATGTAACTAAACAAAAGAAATCAGTTGAATTAGTGTTAATAATGGATTTTGTTTAGATGTAACTGCCAGTGATGGAGGCTCTGTAGCCATTTTGCCAATTCCGCAATTCTCCCAGGTGGGAGCTGTTGTAGCCGTTAGGAAATCTTTATATCTCAGATATGAAATTACAACTCAGAAGTTTTTTTTCCTATTTGGCTGCTGGTGACAGTCAACAATATTGTGCACAGTGGCAAGCTGTTAATGTTTAGAACAGTCATGATCTTAGTTTAGTGTACATGCTAACATTTGCTAATTAGCACTAACCATACAGTATAGCTGTGGCTTACGTCTTTACTTTAGCAGATATTTAACTGAAGTATTAGACAAAGTGAAATTTTGATCAGATGCTAGATGGAGCTTGATGAAAAACCAGAGGTACCACAGTACCACTTTACATTACACATTATGATGCTCTGGGGAACATGAATGTCCAAAATGTGTCAATCCATCAAGTAAGTGTTGAGATATTTCATGGAAAACTATCCAATAGTTATTGAGATATTTCAATCTAGACCAAAGTAGTGGACCGACCGATCAACTAGCATAAGCAGCTATCATAGTTAATAAAACTGCTGCACTAGCATTTAGAGGTTTAGCCTTTTGTTTCTTTAATTTGTTTCTTTCTTTTCTTAATTGTTGTTGTACCTCTTCCTCTTATCCAGTTCCGGAAAAAGGCCAATCCACTTGATGATGAGATTCCAGCGCTGGTGCTCTAAAACAAGAATAAAAAGCACAAACATGAATCACCACAATATTTGAATCCGCTAAGAAAAAAATGGCACGATTAAGAAAATTGTTCTTACCCTTGTCCCACTTCCGGAAGCTTGTGACTTTATTGCTAGTTCTGACCTCACCTGAAAAGTTAATTCTCAAAAATTAGCACACTGCTATAAAACTCAAACATGTTTGTGCCAATTAAAACATTTTAAAGTTTCAACATGTAAGATTTTATGGAGCTCAAAGAGGTGGAGAGTGCTACCAGTGTTCTGGATTTCAAAGCCGTCAGTACCGCCAATTTACTTTGACTACAGTAGCTCACTGATGGACGGCTAGGGACAAGAGCTAATATGCTAGCTGACAAAACAGTAGTATGTACATTATGTAGTACCTTTTCATTTTTCATTATATTACTTTTTTATTACTGTTTATGTATATTACAGGCAACCTGACTAAAAGGCGGAAGTTATAAACTGCTCTGCAGGGTTTTCTGTCTGATAAGCCTTCAAACTCATGGATGAATTGTTCAAACTGGACTTTCTGAATCATATTTCACTTTCCCACTAGTACCTGTAACAACACATCTGCAGTGTTTTTTAAATGAAGTGCCATTTTCAGTCTGATCACCAGCTGAACCAGTGAGAACTTTAGTTTGAGATATTAAATTAAGAAAATGTCTCAATATCTCAGCAAAATCACAATGGCTGCTGTAACAATGTCCTAGAATTTGTTTCTCTCTCTCTTCATCATGTTTGTCTGCTATTCAGCAGTGAACTCATATATTAAACATTCGCAAAACAATATGAGAGAAATAACAAACATGAATTCTACCTGATGGTGGATTTTCCCTTAAATTACTGTAAGTGAGCAGTTGATTAAAATTTTTAATAGTGAGACATACATACCTTTTTGTCCAACAGTGTCCCAAACACCAATATGAAGAACCCCTTTAAAGAAAGACACACAGAGTAGCATCAGCTAAGAGGGCTTCAATGACAAAAGGCAAGCTCACTATTCAGAATCCATACAATAATTTCAGGTTCCACAGTATACAGTGATATGCAGATCAGTATTGTTAACTACTGTAATTATACCTGCAGTGAATTGAAGAATGCAAATGCAATGTGGATTCCTCTATCGTATGGGGGGGTCATGGTTCCGACTCCCAGACCCCAAGTTAATCCAAAAAATGGTGTGAGCACAGCCAAACTTCTAGCAATAACCACTAGAACATGCCTCTCAGCTGCTTGTGCAGCGTCTCCCACTGCCCTTCTCCTCAACATTTTGTATATCACCACAAGCAGGATTACAAGGTTTAT
>NTHP01000919.1:0-11205 GCA_003416845.1 Oplegnathus fasciatus | reverse complement strand
CTTGGCACAAGTGTAGATACACCGGTTGCTTCTACAGTGAGCTTGATGATTTTTTTTGTGTACAGAATCAGAGTTTTTCTTCAGCATCCAAAGGTGGCTGGCAGGTGGTCGTGGTGGGGCGGGAGGGCATTTCTAATGTTTAAATCTCATTTTTGCATTCACACAGTGCTAATTGTGATTATGTTTTAGGTAAGTGATTTAATACTGAACATACAATGGGCATGTAAGTCCACAGGATNNCTGTGCGTCTCCAGATACATAGACCAATAATCAAACATGCGAGAAAGGCCATCAGTCAACTTCCCGGAATACTTTGTCTGAGTCACACACCTGTCTGGCAAGTTAAGTGACCTGATCCTTGGCACAAATGTAGACACCGGTTGCTTCTACAGTGAGCTGAATGATTTTTTTTTGTGGGGGGCGGGAGGGCATTTCTAATGTTTAAATCCCATTTTTGCATTCACACAGTGCTAATTGTGATTATGTTTTAGGTAAGTGATTCAATACTGAACAAACAATGGGCATGTAAGTCTACAGGATCTGAATTTAAATAAAGACCACGTATGTAATGCTGTGTGCTTTATTTCTTATATACTCCCATAATCAAATTTGACACTTGGTCAAAGTATCATATACACTTTTCTTTCCTCGTTTTATGAATGTAAACAGTGTCAGGGTCCAAATAATTTGTCAAGGCCCTTTATTCAGAAGCTTTTGTCAGCTGTGTCAAGCACTAAGAAACAGTACAGATGCACTGTAGTGTCAAAATCTTGTCTCAGATCATCCTGAAAAAGGAACGGCTACTGTTTGAGGCAGGGCACTTTTAAAAGCATTTGGGCAGCTGCCAAATTAAAGGGAGGAATAAATAATCAACATTGTAATTCAGAAATTCTACAAAAGAGGTTGACCACACCCACTACTTTCAGTTAATGACGAAGTGGACCTTAAATGCTTGTTGTACTGGGTTGAGTTCTTAAACTAAACCAGGCATTTTACTTTGGGCCATATGGTGCATAAAGAGTCTCTCCTACTGTATTCATGGAACACTTTTAAAGAGGAGCTTAGGATTTCTTTTTACTCATTCAGTACTTGAGAATTTAGCATCAGTCAGCCACAGTAGGATTTTTTCCAGCTTCAGTGACTCATGAGTCAAAAAATGGGACCCACGTTTGCCTCTTGTGGCCTGTAGGTAATCTGTATTACCGTGCAAGGGATAGATTCACAGGTCTTCACTCATATGCTGTATGTATGATTTATGTTTTGATTATACTTATAACCCTAGAACTCATAGTTACATTTATGAAAATGTTACCTCAGCATTAGTCATTTGTTCCAACAGCTACCAGACACATCACCTCTTGTGGTTAAGCAAATAATATCCTCTCCAGAAACAACACAGCATTATATTACAAATCCGACTTTGCTGCCGAACATAAACATACGTCCTGTATGTACATGTTCGGTAGCAAAGTCCAAACCACTCTGAGGCAACTGTTCTGACAATGGGATATGCTTGTGTAAAAGGAATGTTGTATATACTGTAACTGTGAGCAAAAGAGAGCTGGATATTTGTGTGTGTGTTGGTCTTCTTAAGACAACTGAAGACTGATATTACTGGAGCCAAGAACTCCCAGGTTTTTGTTATAGGAGCTGTCTTTTTGACGTTTCAAGCTGATTTGTTTTAAAATGAGTCTAAAATGGTCTTAAATATGCACTTGATGGCTGCAGTACATACATGATAACATGCTAAAAGAGTGAGGCTAAAGGTGCATGTTCCAGGCAAAAAAAAAGCATCATCACCAGTTGATGATACATATAGAAGACATGGAAATAAAGAAGAGGCATTGTTATTGTATTATAGTGTAGAGCTTTTTAGTCCTAAGTATGATGGAAAAATGTAAGATCACATTGCTACAGTATTTCATTCCAACACAACCCTGGCTGAATATCTTATATACTTGTTCGTATTTTCAAACATGTTTTCACTTTTAACGTTACAATCTAAAAGGCCTTTAGGATGAGGACTAACTGCAAATGTAAAGCTATCTTGGGTAAAGTTGGCAGGGTTTCATGTAAACTTCCCTAAATACAACAAAGAGCAGGACAGCGCTGCTAACATCACCACAAACTCTGATAGCATCCAGGACTGACGGTGGGGAAATACACGATCGATGTGCTAGTTGTGAATGGGCCTTGAAAAGTAAAGCTCGGTCAGTTCTGTGGGTAGTAAACTAATTAGTCGGACATGCTAATGACTACATCTTACATTACAGCTGATAAACACACAGTTTAATCAATTCCTTACACTATCCACTGTCCGATAAACACTATCCTCCAAACTTTTTAAATGATGAGTATTGCTCCGACCTCCTACAAACATTCTGATGCGTCTCATACAGACGCTAAAGGGTGCCTCGTGCGTCGGTATCAGACGCCGGGGGACGTGACAAAGCATCAGTATTTGACAACCTGGGAGCGTTCAGCTGAAGGTATTCACATTCAATTTAAACCATCAAAATTTAGCTACCTAAAGCATATTTTACTGGATGTTTTAGGTAGCTAGCGTTAGCCAGATAATTAAGCTAATAATTACTTTACATGGATTTAGGTCACTCGGCAGATCGATGAAGTAGCTCCTAGTGAGCAACGACAGGCACAGACTGTGTCTGAGGGCGTGTCTGTGTTTGTGTTCACTTCAGCCTCTGACTAAACTCAGCACTCACCAGAGATCAGAGGTTATTTCTGTTATTTTCCTACAGTCTCTCTTCTTTTCCCCCTCTTCTCTGTACATTTCCCCCAGTCAGCAGTCAATATGGACAAAGAGAGACTAATTATTTTATAACACCTACAGTGTCAGCACCTCCGCGGCTCGCTGCTGTTTAAAAAGTTTAAAAAATAAACTCTGAGCTCTCCTCCCGCCGGTAAATGGCTCCGGATCAGAGTAGAATCCGGAGTGACTCTGGGTGTTTATTCCTTCAGATGCTCTGGCTCTGTCCTCGGTTCTCTCCTCCAAAGCTCCCCGGCGCTCAGCAGCTGTCTGTCGGCGAGGAGCAGCTCTGTCTCCCCGCTGGTCCGCTCCGCCCGGTCCTCCCCACACAACACTCTGCATAGCCCTGTGATACGTGCACAATTTTCGTTCAAGTTGAATATTTACTATTACTATTTATTTATAGACTATTTATAGATGGTTTTGGTGAGTTCTATTTTGTTTCTGTCGAGTGTGAAAGAAGTGGGTCCATTTGAGCTCCAGCCACAACACACCGAGGGAGTGTGACTTCAGCCTCACATCAGGATGCCATTACTCCACTATAGCTTTACATAGCAAATAGTTGTTTGCTGCTATATTAATGTTCTGAATGTCATTCAGAAAACCACCAAAGGTGCTATATATATATATATATATATATATATATATATATATATGTGCAGTAAATAACTTCAGTTTGTTATATAATTACTGTAGCCTGTGGTAGCGTGGAAGGAGTGACTATGATATGAGTGTGCCAGTCGGTTGTGTGAAACGTGTTTTACATAAGTGTACTGAATGCCAATGATTGTATTTGCTACTTTCACTGAGCTACTTTGTTTTTCACTCCCAAGCTATAAAAACTATGGCTTAAATAACTTTTATCGACAAAAGATACAGCACATTCACAAGGTATCTGCACACTTTTTGAAATCAAATTCAGTGCTTTTTAAGAGCTTTTCAAGACCTCAACAAAGAAAATGTAATACCTCTTCCCAAACAAATGAATACACGTTAGGGCTGAGTGTTATATTTTACATCAATCACGATATTAATGTGGATATGTTATTAATATATGTTACAAAATGCAAAAAGGTGCAACAAAAAAAGTTATTTTCCAAGACTAAACACAGCACATAGTATGTTTTAATCTTGTTATTTTACAGGTTAAATACGGCTGTGTGCTGGTTTTACACATTCAGGATTAGGGGGCAATACATTGACATTTTTTGATAATGCAAATTTGCTTGCAAACAATGTCTGGCAATCTTCTTCCAAATGGTGACCATGCTGAAACATAAGTGACTTATTTCACTTTGCCTCATTGGTTGGCCCTTATGTCACCTTTCCTTGACTGTGGCACCTGAGTATGAATTCCCAAAATGCTTTTGTCCATGGGCGGATATTACGGGGGGGCATGGGGGTCCGGACCTCCCTTCCTGGGAAAAACACGAGTTGTCCCCCTCAATATAACATTGTAAACATAACTGTATAATTTTAAGTAATATAATAATAGTTGAAAGCACTTGTGCTAATTATAGATGCAAATCAATGTGTTTTTAAGTTTCAAAAGATTGCGCCCCCGCTCATATGCCTCACAGTGGTTTGGTTCACTGCCTACCACCCGCCAAACCCCACACACATTAACCCTTGAACACGCTGGTACAACCCTTAAGTTATCTGCCTATCAGTTATCCAGTATATATAGTCCAGTGTTTCCGCTGGTAACGTTTTGCTGCCAAATCACAAAAGAACACAAAATACTGTGCAATCAATCATCTGACCCACCTCCTCTATACATACACGGCTGTTGTTGCTGGGCAACGCGTTTGTTACTCTACCTGACCCCTCCCTCACACATACATTACAAAATCCAGTCTGTTCATTTTACAAGTTAACGGCACAATTTTAAAGAAAATTAGCGTATTCAGGCATTTTCCAAGGAAAAAGAAAAGCAGACGAGAAAGGTAAACAGAACACACCGGCCTGGTGAATGACATGCACAGTCAGCTAATACAAGATGGTTTATTGACAAACAGACCCATCACTCTGTTGCTTTTTTTTGAAAACCAAAAAGCATAGACTGTATATAAAGATGTACGACGCGTCTCCACTTCCTCCCACTGTACAAAAGCGAAGGCAAAATATCCCGGATACGGGCGCTGCCATCTTGTGCTGGTGACATCATTTGGAGCCAGAGTCTGCGCAGTAGTGATCGAGGAAGGAGCTGCGGTATCGAGGTCCCGCGCGAGTTGATCCGTAATCAATAATTAGTAACTGCTAGCTAATGATCACCTGCTAAATTTAAAGTTACATCTCCTCTCGACGTTCCTACCGATGTACAATTCCCGAAAATATGTCTGTAGGTGCCTCTGTGACTACTTCACTGTGATTGACAGCTGTCAATCATGACATTTTTATAGCATCAAATAACTAAATGAAACCAAACTTATCAGATAAATGAACACTTGAACAAACATCGGTGTGATAAGAACTACCTAAAATGACAGGAACCATCTTTAGGAAAAATTTATTTGAAGTGTACTTTAATTTCTTAGTTTGGCCCATGTCCCATTTGCAAACATGGAGGGGCGGGATTTATGACCTATACTGCAGCCAGCCACCAGGGGGCGATCGAGATGTTTTGACTTCACTTTTGGGGAGGTGTCATGTCGTCTATATACAGTCTATGCCAATAAGCAGCTACCCCAACTTTTAAAGAAATCGAAATGGAAGGGTTTCCCTCTCTAACAAATCATCTTTGGCTGAGGATACAGATGTTCCACAGTAAACACTGTAGTAGTAATTCGGGTTTCTTCCATATAGATTTTAATATATTATTAACTGTTACAACAGTACTTTAGGTGGCACCTTTGGTGTCCCCCTCAGGAATTGCTCTTAAGAAATTTTTATGTTTATTGTCCCCCCCAACAGTGAAATTACATATCTGCCCTTGCTTATGTCACACATTTATTATCTAAACTAAAACACTCGAGTGTTTCCTGTAACCATATCACCACTTCTGCTGAGTCTTTGATTATCTTAACTGACCTAAAGTATACACTTCATACAAATAAAATTGTTGTACAGGCTGAGATTGCACAAATAATTCCAAATAACCTGACTACATCTCACACATGCAAAGAAATTCAACCACCTGGACTTAAATCCGGTGGGTCGATGTGATTTCTCATGAGTCTAGGCATCATCTCAAAATGTAAGATTTTATTGAAAATAAGACTTTTTACGACATGTTATGGCCTTAAATTTAAAAAATCAAATTCAAGACCTTTAAGGATCCTTGGATACCCTGACACTAAATACTGGCCTTTGAGGGGCTCTTCAGGGTCATGTGCTGTAGAAAGTACTTTACATACATACAGTGTGACAGAACTATGTTGAGATTTGGGAGGGTGAGAGTGGAAAGTGGCTGTCCGGGTGATTTTGAGAGATTTCTTCCATTAAGCATTCGAAAACAGCAGCAGAGGCTCCATATAAAAAACAAGCCTTTTATATTTTCTCTTTTACCTGTTTGGAATTCTATTTGACTGATAGTCCCGTCCAAGTTAATTTGTCATTGTGATGCCACCCCTTGAGTCAGCAAATTCACTGATCTGTGTATTTAAAGGGTAATACAATTTGAACACCACAGCTTACAATGTCGAGATAAAACCTGTTTGTTAGCATTTAGCCACTACAGCTCCCAGGAGATTCTGATACCACACTTATCAAGTACATAAAAGCATAATGACAAGAGGCAATTGCAGAATGGAATGTTGTTTGGTACTACATTCCTAGATAAACTGTGCTCAAGCTCCTCTTATAAAATCCACTCAAAGGGCACAATCTGTAGTACCTATGTAGAAAATCTAAAAATCAATATGTCCCTTTCTTCCTGTTTACCTTCAGTAAGTTCCCAAATGCTTTCATCTGTTTAGTAAAACGGGTTAAATGTAAAAGTGGTTTAGCGTTAAATGTTCTCTTACATGAGTAGACTATCCAAACTACAGCAAATCTGTAATATGTGTGCAAAAAGTAATAACCATCTATATAAGATAAAAGTGAAGTTTCGTTATGTTAATTGTATTTGTTTATCTCTTGTTGTTTTCAGGCTTCCAAAAAGGCCCCTTGTTGGGAGGGAACAATCATTACGTCAATCTGTGCGTCTCCAGATACATAGACCAATAATCAAACATGCGAGAAAGGCCATCAGTCAACTTCCCGGAATACTTTGTCTGAGTCACACACCTGTCTGGCAAGTTAAGTGACCTGATCCTTGGCACAAATGTAGACACCGGTTGCTTCTACAGTGAGCTGAATGATTTTTTTTTGTGGGGGGCGGGAGGGCATTTCTAATGTTTAAATCCCATTTTTGCATTCACACAGTGCTAATTGTGATTATGTTTTAGGTAAGTGATTCAATACTGAACAAACAATGGGCATGTAAGTCTACAGGATCTGAATTTAAATAAAGACCACGTATGTAATGCTGTGTGCTTTATTTCTTATATACTCCCATAATCAAATTTGACACTTGGTCAAAGTATCATATACACTTTTCTTTCCTCGTTTTATGAATGTAAACAGTGTCAGGGTCCAAATAATTTGTCAAGGCCCTTTATTCAGAAGCTTTTGTCAGCTGTGTCAAGCACTAAGAAACAGTACAGATGCACTGTAGTGTCAAAATCTTGTCTCAGATCATCCTGAAAAAGGAACGGCTACTGTTTGAGGCAGGGCACTTTTAAAAGCATTTGGGCAGCTGCCAAATTAAAGGGAGGAATAAATAATCAACATTGTAATTCAGAAANTGGACCTTAAATGCTTGTTGTACTGGGTTGAGTTCTTAAACTAAACCAGGCATTTTACTTTGGGCCATATGGTGCATAAAGAGTCTCTCCTACTGTATTCATGGAACACTTTTAAAGAGGAGCTTAGGATTTCTTTTTACTCATTCAGTACTTGAGAATTTAGCATCAGTCAGCCACAGTAGGATTTTTTCCAGCTTCAGTGACTCATGAGTCAAAAAATGGGACCCACGTTTGCCTCTTGTGGCCTGTAGGTAATCTGTATTACCGTGCAAGGGATAGATTCACAGGTCTTCACTCATATGCTGTATGTATGATTTATGTTTTGATTATACTTATAACCCTAGAACTCATAGTTACATTTATGAAAATGTTACCTCAGCATTAGTCATTTGTTCCAACAGCTACCAGACACATCACCTCTTGTGGTTAAGCAAATAATATCCTCTCCAGAAACAACACAGCATTATATTACAAATCCGACTTTGCTGCCGAACATAAACATACGTCCTGTATGTACATGTTCGGTAGCAAAGTCCGAAGATGGGTGACATGCTTGTGTGAATGGAGTGTTGTATATAACAGTGAGCAAAAGAGAGCTTCATCTTTGTGTGTTTGTGGTCTATTTAAGACAACTGAAGACTGATATTACTGGAGCCATGAACTCCCAGGTTTTTCTTAGCTGACTTTTTGACGTTTCAAGCTGATTTGTTTTAAAATGAGAACCCCGTACGAGGCCAAAATGTAGAAATGTGATTCACTACTTGCATTTCCCCAACATGCACTTATCCTGCAGGGCAGCAACAGCAGAGGGTCTGTGCCTTTTTTACCAGAGGGAACTGCCTATGGATCATTACTTGATTCAGTGTTTTATAGGATATAACTCTTGTGTAACTTTATATCACTGCACTTATTTACATGTCAAGACTATAACTGCTTTACTTGAATTGTTCATTTTTGTTTCATTTTAATTGCTTTGTCTGTGTTGTCTTTTTCTTTTGGATCTCCACCCATTTATTAACCTAGTTGACTGGATACAATTGCCTTTTAATATTTGCAGTCACACTGAGATTGTTGTGACATTAACTGTGAAGCCAATAACAAAATATACGCACCATAAATAAAAGTCAGAATGAAATGGCATTTTGAGACCCCTTGATTCTGTTATTTGATTTATTTCCTGTTGAATGAGGTTGCTAGAGTGAGGCTCAATGCAGAGAGCCATCTTAGCAAAGTGTAAACCAATTGTAATATGTTGGGAGGAGAAAGACCATTTTGATTGATAGGAAGGGTGTGATTGCTCAAAAATAGTTTGTGTTCACGCTTACTGGTTCAGTTTTACATCACCATTGAAGATGCACAGTTTTCCAGGATGTAGAAGTCATGGGATTTTGAGATAAATGTAACCCACCTGAAAGGTAAGTGCACATTGGACCAGTATAATCTAGATTCGTAGGGAGGTGTAATGAACATGAATCGGACACCACAATGAGTAAACAGAACAGAGAGGTAAGTAGAAAAAAAATCACTGTATTGACACACATTTAGAATAATTCTACAAGTACTGCTGGCATGTAATCTTGTTCCCTTTTTGAAATGTCTTTTGAACTGGGTGCACCCTAAATCAAATAAAGTATTCCACCCAAAAAGAAGAATGTTCCGTTTCAGTTGTTTTTGAGGTCCTTCCCCACAGTCCTACCACACTGTTAGCAGGGCAGATGAAGAACTGAAAGGACTCCTCAATCCAGAATCCAAGGGTACCCAAAAACCCAGCCTGTATAACATAACCTGGCTTATATAGCATATGCAAATCTATTCAAACTCTTCTAACTGTACAGTTTAGTTTTGTCAGTATCAAATGTACAACCTTTCAGTGCTTAAACCCATGAATGATAATTGCTGCATTGCAATGTTAACACATGAAATGTAAACTTCACTATTATTGTGTAATTGTAAAGTGTAAACAAAACTATTACATGACTGTTAAATAATTGTGAAACCATTTGAGTTGTAAATGATTATGAAAGCCACAGTTTAAACATTAAATGCTCACTACATTTGAATAATGTAAGTAAGGCAATGTGAATATAAATTTCCATGTCACAATACTGACACCCTGCACTTATGCACACAAACAGCACAGTGATGTACAGAATCCCATGAAATTCAGCTAAATAACTCCTATCTCTGTTCACACAATGTAAATAACACGCACAACCTCATATTACACACAAATATTCCCTTTCGCCCCATCATTAGAGAAATACCAAAATACCATAACTTAATGTTACAACTCAGTGGCACCACGAGGCTATGCTGGTTCACAGAGCAATTGGCTAGTGCACCATGTGAGGCAGATGCTCTGATGTTCAGAACTCACGAGAAAAGAAAATAATAAAATGAAGATCAGATGTTCTCAGGGTGGCTTCAATCGTTGATTGAACTCTTACTTGCTCGAATAGTTTTTACGTTTTTCTGCACACTACTATATCAAGTAACAAGTATATCACTTCGTAATTTCAGTGTCTCTGCTGTTCTCTCTCTATGCTCCCCTTTTTTTCACACTAGACCGCGTCTCCCTCATAGATGTAAAACACTAGATGTGACATGTCATAATTACTTGCCATTCTGGGATGGAACCACATGGCAGCCATCTTACCTGGGTCCAGTTTTAAACTTGCTGTAATTGGAACCTATGAAAAGAAAGAGACTTGTGTTGTCTTTATAATCGGTGTATTTTTCTACCAATACACCAATACTGTTTTTATTCAAAGTAATGAGCGTAAGACAACTGTGCCTGTTTAGAATGAACCAAAAAACAAAGAAGGTAGAATTTTGATTATTATAACTCCAAGAGAAACTAACATGCTTTCAATCATGAAGATAATCTCACTATTGTGCATTTATATTGCAGACGATGATTTTATGTTTCTCTCTCTCTCTCTCTCTCTCGCTCACGTTTTTTTCGGTCAACCGGCATGCAATTTATTTTGATGATGAGGCTGAAGCAGTTGAGGAGCCTTGCTAACTGTAAATGAGGAGTTCTTTTTGTTGATAAAGCAAGTTTTGTTTGGAAAGGCTTACTTTGTGCCGTAATACCTTCAGCATAACTCCTGATGGACTCAGTTGTCTTTCATCACAAGGTAACGTTCTGGACATTAAATTTACAGTGATAATGAAATGAGAATTTGCAACAATTTTGCAAAATTGCCAGCTTGACCTGAACTGCTGAAGAACAAATCTCCTTTCTGGATGATTTTACCTAATCAAGACATGGATTATTTTTTATTTGCTTTACTGAGAGGAAAATCGTGTAAAGGCCTGACAGCTGACAACAGGTGATGTTAATAAGTTATATGATGATTGATTGCAGGATTCAAGGTGGCTAATTGTCTAGTTTGGCGTCCGCATTACTATGTCAAATTTGTTTGTCTTAAGACGACAGAAAATAACCTGTTAACCCATCATTTTTGAACATCTTAAGGCGTTTAAAATTGGATGCTACCACTTCATCAGTTTCAGGGGGAAACCCTACATACAGTCATTGCAAGAGAGAAAACAATTCCCCACTCAACCTACCTTGTATGAATTGGGCATAAATACAAGACAGGTGGGTTAAGAACCTGTCAGACAGAGAACTTACCCACCCAGAGA